>PVJA010032367.1:0-24153 GCA_004027025.1 Myocastor coypus | reverse complement strand
AATCCCCAGTACCACGAAATAAACCCCCACTGTACTCAGCCATCGGCCCAAAGACGACCAAGTGCACATGCCTGTCTTCATCAGGGATACAAATCTGAGAGAACAGCCTGCCTGGTGAGAGCTGTGCTGTGGGGTGTGTCGCCACGTAGTGCCTGGAGCCACCTCAGCAAGAGAGACGCACAGCTGCATCCTCGTCACACTGTAGACTCACGACCCCTGCACACTTGGAGATGCTACTGCACCTCAAAGCGCTTTTGCTTGTGTTGACTATTTCTACTTGAGTAAAACATAAATTAAAGCAGAAAATATGAAAATGCCAATTACAATATTAAGAATATCCAATGTGGGAGAAATTACTATTGAAATACCTATAATTGTCAGAGTGTTTATCATCTCTTTTTTCTCCTTACCCACATTCAGATAAATTGCCTCCACTTATTTAAAAAATATATATGCATGTGTAATGTCCACTGTGTTGGGCTTGTGGCCCAGGACAGAACACATGCTTAGACCGTACTCAAGGGGTACGTACTAATTCCTAACTCTGAAAACAAAAGCCATCGAAAAGCTATCCCATATTTCAGTAAATACCTCATGCTTATAAAAAGGTAAGATAAACAATGACAGACTCACACTGTGCCTTGTCCCTCCTTGAAATAATTTCTGGTGTAATGGTTGATGCTGTATTTCTACCTCTGCTTTTTTTTTTTTTTTATTTATTGCGGTACCAGGACTAGAACTCAAGACCCTGGACCTGAGCTTGACAGGCAGGTGTTTATTCTACTAAACTATCTCCCCCACCCTTTATAATTATTTTTGAACTGGGGATTGAACTCAGGACCTTGCACTTGCCAGGCAAGCACTTACATACTGAGCTACCTCCCCGGCCCTTCTACCTCTGCTCTGGAACTGAAGCGATGCAGCTCTGCGCATGGCATCTCACTTCATGGTGCTTGTCAGAACCTACAACTATGTTTGCACAAACGAAGGAAAATACGTGAATGACCTTGTGGAGTTGCTGGGAACACAGTGCTGAGTTGGCAGGCCTAAAAGAACAATGACTGAAAAAAATACAGCAGAATTATAGATTTGGGGGTGTAAAGTTGAGAGCATCAAAAAGTGAAATTTCAATGAAAATGCGTTCAAATGAATGTCTTTAAAAAAGAAACAAAGAAAGCACTATAATTTGCCCCTAATGAAGAGATAATTTGTCAGAAAGGAGATTCTCTCTCTGCCATATTCTTTTATCTCTCCCTCCAAAAGAAGATAGGACACGGAAATTAGCAGGTGGGATAAGTGGAATCAAGAATCTATCTCTGTATTTGGGGGGCAACGGGTGCTCTAACAAGGACTGGCATGCTGGCATGCACCACCCACCACAGGGCCTGTGTTGGGCAGTTTCCTTTGTGCCAAGCGCATATAATAAATGGAGTATATGCCATATGATGTTGAACTAAAGACGAATAACATTTGCTTGATATGTTCAGGCAATTAATTTTGTTGAAAAAGTAAAAAAAATGTTTACAAGGCACTGTTTTTGCCTTACAAATAATGACAAAACAGTACCTCTTTTGGATGAGAAGGGGAGGAATTTGCAGAAAACTCTAAAGATATAGTTTTAGTTCATCAGCAAAGTGATTTATGCATAAATATTTATTTTATGAAAATTATAATATATAGTTATGTAAGTATTTTGCTGTCATTCTCATAAAAGGTAAGGAGTTATAGTTAAACTGAAAGGCATCAAAGGAGAAACCAAGATGAAAAGCCCTTGCCTAATTTTGTCCATCTTCTACATATCATGTGGCTTGGAAGGCCATCTGCTTTATGAAAATGCTCATGCGTAGCTCATGATTTGTGTTTGAGAAGGAAGAAAATAAAGTCACTCAGAGCTGGAGGAGTGGCTTTGGTGGACTCAATGGTCTTTAGGGGAAAATACAGCTCAAAGCTCTCATCAGTGCAAGGTTGTGTGGTGTTTAAATGCAGTCAAGCAGCATAAAGAAAGTAAAGAGTGGCGGGGACATATTTTAGGAAATTTGGAGAGCTCCCGCCCACTGAGAGAGCCTCTGTGCCACACAGCGAGACCTCGCCAGCTGCCCCTGATGAGTGGCGGGAGTCTCCACCCCTAGAAACCTGGTGCCTGGCCCATCCTCCTAGGATGGGGCGGCAGCCAGTGGGAGAAGTGCCAGGGACACAGCCACAGGCTCCTCTGGAGGAGGCCAGAGCAAATCTGCTCTAACAAGAGGAAACGCTGCACCCAAACTCCCGTGGCCTAGCTGTGGCCTTTGCTTCTGCGGTCTAAAGTGCACAACTAGTAACTACATTGTGCCAACTTCTCACTTGGGTTTGCTGCTCTCATTCTGCTAACTGTACTACCATAGGAAGGCTGTCTTGTCCGTTGTAATCACTTGCTCTTCCTCATGTAACAATCTTGGGAAGAGGTTAAAAACCTCACCCCACACTACACCCAAAGGACGGAGCCAAACAGAAACCAACACTCGCTTCTCAGTTAGCTGGGAGAGCAGGTACTTGGGGCAGACGCAGACCAAGAACCTCCCACATGCAGAACGTATCTCTGAAAAATGGAATTTTCCTAGATAGGCCTTGAAACCAGTGATATGGCCACACATTACCCAAACTCACAAGTATCACGACAGAAAAAATGACCAAAGAATCTTTTAAATAGATAATGTAGAGACTAAGAAGCAAAACACACCCTCAGAGCCAGCCACCCAAAACCAACCTGGGGAAGTTCACACAGAAAAAACTGAAAGTAAAAAACCTGAAATTTCTAAAATGATAGAAACTGGGGTAAGGAAACAACGCCCGGCAGCTCTGGAGGAAATCGGATCAGAAATAATCTCTCAGATTAAAAAAAAAAGACAATCATAATAGAAGAATTGCCCAACACATTCGAAGGAAACTGATCAAAAAATAAAGGAGCCTTGGAAAATGGTGGAAATCCTGAGTGAACAATATTGGAAAACATTTGAATACATGAAACAGATTCAAAAAAATACCTAAGAAATTAAAAATCCCACTAAAAGCTGACAAAACTACTTGAACCAAACTGAAGATAGAATGTAGACCTTGAAGATTGGGTTACTTGTGGTAATAATGAAAGGAAAGATTTCTTTAAAATAAGGTATGAGGAAGTAAAAATTCAACAGCTACAAGATGACACAAAGGAAAACAATATGAAATTAATAAGTGTCAATGAAAATCAAGAATTAACAGAACATAAAAAGTCTATTTGTACAAGTGCTAGCAGAAAATGCCCAAAGCATGATAAACAAGCCTGATGTACGAGTGAGTAGAGCCTATATAACTCCAATTACCCATAACCAAAATAAATCACACCCACACCTATGAAATTTAGATCCCAGAAATTCAGCACAAAAACAAGTATTAAAAGCTGTTAAAGAAAAGAAATGCATCACATACAATGGAAAGCCCGTGAGCATCATGGCAGACTTCTTAACACAAACCTTCAAGTCAAGAATAGCTTATAGGGGCTGGAGAGATCATTTGGCAATCTAAGTGCCTGCTGGGCAGGTGCAAGGATCTCGGTTCAATCCACGCAGGCCCTGGAACCTTGGGCATGCCATGCGAGCCACGGAAACAGGCCATGATGACACAGGCATGTAATCCCAGAGCTGGGAAGGCTGAGACAGGAGGATCGCTCTGTGTCTGAGCTAAGTAGGGAGAACCTGTACCAAATAAGTTAATTAATTAATTAAAAATGATTTTTAATGTTTTTTAAAAAAGAATACCTTACAGCAAAGTATTTCAGGTCCTGAAAGAAAACAACTTCCAACCTAAGTTGATGTACCCTGAAAAATCAGCCTTCAAGATTAATGAAGAAGTAAGATATTTCCACAACAAAGAACAACTGAAGAAATTCATGACCACCAAACCAACCCAACAATAAGTACTGAGAGATACTCAACACAGGCAAAAATGACCAAAATTCAAAGGGCAATAGACGGAAATCATCAAGATGGGCAAGCAATTAAGCAGAAAAATAGGAAAAATAGCATGATGAAGATAAGCCAATACATGTCAGCTATACCCATCCCTGTAAATGATCTGATTCACAAATCAATAGAGAGAGACTGGCAGAGTAGATCAAGTGGCAAAACCCCAAATGCATCATAAATGTAAAGACACATTTAACTCAAGTGGAAATACATAGTCTGAAAATCAAAGGATGAGAAAAAATACTGCAGACAAAACAAGGTAGCTAGTGTGTTTGCATACGTGAACGTTAAGCCAAGAATGAGTCAAAGACACAAAGGAGATCACTACACACTTGCTTGCAGAAAACTTCAAGAGGAAGAGCTAGCAATACCAAGTACGTATGCACCAAATATGGGCACAACCAACTAGACAAGACAAATATAAATAGACATGAGAAATGAAATAAGAGGGGCAGAGAGAGAGCTCAGTAGAATAAGTGCTTGTTGGCCTGAGGTCAATCCACCAGTACTGCAAAAGAAAGAAATAACACAGGGGCTGGGGATTTAGCTCAGCGGTAGAATGCTTGCCTAGCGAGCTGGAAGCCCTGGGTTCGGTCCTCGGCACCAAAAAAAGAATAAAGCCTCCCGTACAAAACAGTTCCACCCCCCCCCAAAAAAAAGAAAGAAAGAAAGAAAGAACACAATCATCAAGGAGCTGGGGAGATAGCCCAGGGGCACAAGTGCCTGCCTGGCAAGTGCAGGCTCCTGAGTTCGATACTCGATTCCAAAAAAAGAAAAGAAAAAAGAAATCAACACAATCTTAAGGAATCTTAACACCCTGTTGTGACAAAGAGATAGATCAACTAGTTTAAAAAGTAACAAATAAGGGGCTGGGGAGATAGCTCCGAGGCACAAGTGCCTGCTGGACAAGTGCAAGGTCGTGAGTTCGAATCCTGGTCCCACAAAAAAAAAATAAATAAATAAATAAAAATAAAAAAATAAAAATAAAAAAGTAACAAATAATAACAGAACACAAATAAATTTGTGAGTAAATGGATTTTAGTAGACCTTTACAGACTGTTCTACCCAACAATATCAGAATGCACCTTCTTCTCAGCTGTACATGAGTTTTCTAAAATAGACCATATGCTAATGCATGGAGTGTGCTTAAGTAAATTGAAAGTGTTTGAAATGTGATCCCTTGCATATTATCTATAGTACAGTGAAAATGGAAATGATTAGCAAAAGAAATCACAAAAACTCCGTACAGGTGGAAATTAAACAACACCCACCGGAAGAACTTGCAGGTTAGAGATGATGCCAAAGAAGAAATAACATAATACCTACAATAAGAAAACATAAATGCAAATTACCAGAATCCATGGGACATACGAAGGTACTCCTCAGAAGGAAATTTGTAGGGATGATTACTTACATTAGGAAAACAAAAGGAGCACAAATAAACAACCTAAGGTTTTGGGCTGGCCAGGTAGCTCAAAAGATTAAAGAGCCTGCTTAGGCAGACACGGGGACTGGGGCTCCATCACCACCATGCCATACCTGTCCTGCCCCCGGCCTTGAGGCAGGCTGAGACTGGAAATGAGGCTGGGCATGGTGGCATGTGCCTGTAACACCAGCGTTTGGCAGGCTGGAAACAGAAGGCTCACTACTCGTCCAATCTGTAGTGACATCCTGTAGACCTTGTAATAAATACATTAAAAAAATAATGTTTCACCTCAAGCTTCTAGAAAAAGAAGAGTAAGTCAAGCCCAAAGCTTAAAGAAGGAAGGAAATTGTAAAGATGGAAGCAGAACTTAACATAACTGAGACAAAGAAACCAGCACAAAGAATTAGTGGATTGAAAAGTTGGTTCTCTGGAAGAATAAGCACAATTGCTAAACTCTTAGCCTACAGTAAAAAAGGAAGGAAAAAAACTCAAATTCATGCAATAAGAAAAAAAAATAGCGATAGGAAAGGAAGAGGTGAGATTATCACAATTTGCAGATGACATGATACGCTACATAGAAGATCCCAAAAACCCCACCAAAAGATTTCTAAGTTTAAATTCCGGTAGCATATGGGATACAAAGTCAATAATCAGAAACCAATAGCAATCCTGAATACAAACAAAAAAACTCATTGAGAGAGAAATTAGAGAAAATCACTTCCTTCACAAAAGCATCAAAATAAATGAAATACTTAGGAATCAATCTAAAAAAGTAAAAGATCTATATATTGAAAATTACAACATTCTAAAAAAAAAAAAAAAAAAAAAAACAGATGGAAGAGCATTTCAGAAAACGGAAAGATATCCCTTGCTCACAGATAGGAAGAATCAAGATCGTGAGCATTTCCATTCTACCGAAAGTGTTACACAGATTCAGTGCAGTCCCTGCCAAAATAATATCAGCAGACCTCGCAGATGCAGAGGAAGCGTTCCTGAAATTCATGCGGGAGCAGTAGCATCATAGAATAGCAACGACGATCCTGGACAGCAAAGGCGAAGCAGGAGACATCGTGATCTCTCAGTCATTTGATTCTGTAAAGCTACTGTGATGGAAACATGCACGGGTGGAGAGAAAAAGACAGCAGAGCTGAGGATCCGCGCAGCAGATCAGAAGATGCAGGCACGACTATCAACACACCCAGCCCCTCTGCCCTGAGGAGGGCCTGGGTATATTCCCTGGGAGAAGGATAGGCTCTGTAGTACGTGCTGCTGAAAACTGGCTTTCACATGCTGAGGATGAGGATCAGCCCGTGTCTGTGCCATGTCCTAAATTAAGTCTAGTAGCAGAGAAAGGGGGCAACCAGTCTTGAGGACGCAGGGGTAGGCACACAGTTCATGCACAGAAAGCAAACTATGTGGGAAAAACTTCGTCGAACCAATAACTGACATCTCATGAAAACAATTTTTCAGATCAAAAAAAATTACCAAGAGAGTGAAAAGAAAACCCATCAACTGGGGAAAAAAGCTGTAGTCAACTGGCCCTAAGACAAAGCAGTCCAACTGGTCATAGCTAAACCTTGGAAACAACCTAAATGCCCACCAACTAGAGAATGGATTGAAAAAAAGTGGACTTTTATATAATAGAATACTACTCAGTTATAAAGAAAGATACTCTTGAGGCTTTTACGTGTACATGGGGGTAATTAGAGACCAGACTCATGCATGAGATAAATCAGCCTCACACGTGTGCACATCACAGATGTAACCTCTACATATGGGAGGTACGCTGATATTATTTCCACAGGGACTAGTTTCTCCCTAGTGTGAAAAACTGAAAGAATAAATAAAGCCCAAAAGGTACAGTAGTCATTGTGAAAGGGAAAAAAACTGCCCAAAACGCAAAGAATAGCTGGGCTGCAGAGGTGGAGAAAAGAAGGAAGGAATATATGGTAGCTAAAATCATTGTGCTGCTAATTTCTATCAATTGAAACAATCAGTTCTACCACACTCAGACTCAGGGTTGTGGAGCAGCGTTCAGGGTTAGTTAAGCTCATTAGAAAGCAGGAAGAGCTTTGTAATAGCTGCAGACAGCGTGAAGCAGACCCAGAGAAGATCAGGTGTTGTGCTTCAACTTGATTATGTTCATGAATTTCAGCAACAACTTGGGCACGGGCGGTCTCTGGTAGCTACTGAATCAGTGTTACACTGACACTTAAGCTCGACGGCCTGTGTCTCTCCTACCTCACGTGTACTTGCAGGCTTCGTTGCCAAGGATCGACCTATTTAGCGAAAACACATTGATTCCTTTTTCAGTAGTTTATCTTTTGGGTGTAGGATTTATGTTCCTCTCTATGTGATTATATTTATTGCCAACTATTAAATTTTATTTTATAAAAATGATCTAAATTTTGTTTTGCTACTTCTGCTACTGCTCAGTAATATTCTACCCTAATATAATACACTGGAAATATAATGCATAATTAACCAATAGTGCTAATTAATATATTAGCATTATAAAATGTTTATGAAAATCATAATAACTTATATTAAATCTGATGTCTTTTATTTTGTGCATGTATAAGATTGAAATAATTTCATGTGCTATCTAATAATTTTATATGCTATCAGAGGATATATTTATGTATATATGTATATATATGTATATATTATGTAGAAACACCAGTGAAAGTATGCTGGTGTATGTTTGCTTCCAAATCAAGAATAGGTAGTTCGAAATACAAAAGTTCAATGACTATCAAGAACATATTAATAAAATTAAATATGATAACTTCAATAAGCAAATGTTTATAGGAATCCTTTGTTTAATCTTTCACAGCTGCACAGCTTGAAGCTGGATTTAATAGGGCTTCCCGATAGTCTCAATTTAAAGAAAGTTCCCAGAAGAAATTTCATTTCTGTGTTTAGTTGCCTTTTACCTCTCAGATGCTTTTAGCAGTTAAGCATGTTGAAGGAACTGCCATTTGGCTTTTGCATTACAACGTTGCTCATCTTTCCAAGAGCATTGCGACCACTGAATGATGTAAGGTGTGGCTATGCTGACTGCCTTCGACTGATCAGCTCAGTCCAACTGGAAAGAGCAGCTGTGCAGCTGCGGGGCAGAGAGGCAGACTGCAGTGCTAGGCCTGAGCGCATGGAGGGGGTGCCGACTCCAGGGATCGCCGTGCGGGTGTGCGGGGCCTCCTGGCTCACCCTGCCAGCCCTAGCCACCTGCTAGGCATCGGTCTTGCAGCCCCTGGATACCCAAAGGTGAATTTGTCAAGCAGGGAGGTGAATTTCTGATATGCCACAAACCTCGACCTGTAATGGGAAAAGAACTAGAAGGATGGTTCAAATTATTACACTGATATTTTTCTAAAACCTTAAATTCATTCATCTTAAACTATAGAAATAGAACCTCAAAAATAGTCATAAGAACTAACGTATGATTTTTCTATGCAGAAAGACTTGTAGCATATATACTTTAGGAAAATATATATTCCTCCAAATCTGCTGGCTTCCTAAAAACTTTATGTAAAGCTCCACAAAATTAAGATTTTATTTCACCCAGCGAACTCCAAAACTAGTAGAACAATTTTAATTTTTGGCAATTACTTTATTTCTTCACTTCATTACGTGGGCAAGGAATCAAAATAATCTACATGTTAAAGAGTTTATAGTTCCATTTAAAGTTATTTAAAAATGTATGAGACATTTATGGAATTAAAGAGTCCACTTAATTGAGATTAAGAAGAATAAATCAGGATGTTTGCATAATGCGCCAAGCCAGCTGGGGAGGATGGTGAGGCCCCGTGGAGGTGGCTGTAATGTATCCTACAGCTTGACAGGCTGATCTCCCACTGGAGACAGAGGGGATTCTAGGCCTCGTAAAGCTGTCTGATAATTTCATCTGAACTTTTGGGTGTGCTTTGCTTCCCCAGGCCTGGGAATTGGGAACATGTTCTATGTTTTTTACGAAGATGGGATCAAAGTGATACAGCCCATAGAATGTGAATTTCAGAGGCACATCAAGCCCAGCGAGAAGCTTCTTGGACTTCCGGTAAGCACTGTACCTTAAGGACCCCTTGCTGACTTCATGGTGCAGTAGTGCTAAGGGGAATTACCTTTTGGAAATCCTGTGAATCTAGACTTATACCTAACTGGTGTTAGAAAGGAAACAGTGCATCTATGAAATTGACTGTTGGCTCATGAAGAGTTTGTATGTAAGAAGGAAAACCAAGCCACGTACGGTAGATTCCTGAATGCTAGCTCAACATTCAAAAGTACCATAAACTAACTCAGCAGGCAATGGCGCTTCCTCAGTTAGGCCTCTTAATGTAAAAGGACGACCCTTTGTTGCGGTCATTGCGCAGTAAGGACAGTGACGCGGGCATGCTTTGTACCTGCTCTGCGCAGAGCCCCTTCCCCCTCTCTCGCCTGGTGCACAGAGGATGCGTGAGGATGCAACTCACTGCAATACCTGTGCCCTAGGAGGAAACTAGGCCCACAGAGGGAGTGTGCCAAAAGGGCGCCACGTGCCCCGGACCACCTGGGGCCCCAAGACATGTTGTATAAAATCTTGTAATTCAACATGCCCCGGTATGAAATGAATAAAATCACTTTTAATTAAAGGTATTTCACTTACAAGCTAAATTGCTAAGTCGAATTACCAATATTTTTGATACTTATAGTTTTACTAGAAGTACAAGAACATTTTGTGCACATAATTTTCTTTTCTTTTATAAATCTACTTCATAAAACTACATCCATTTTCATAAGGTGTGGATTGTGATATATATAAATATGTATGTGTGTGTGTGTGTGTGTGTGTGTGTGTGTGTGTGTGGCATGAATAAAAACATAGATACATAGATTTTGGTGGACAGAGGAGATAGCTCTGTGGTCTAAGTACCTACCTGGGAAGTCCATGATCTGGGTTTGATCCCTGGTACAGCATGCCACGCTGGCCACTGAGACCAAGTGTGGTGGTGCACACCTGTAAACCTAGTGCTGAAGAGGCTGAGATGGGGGATCGCTGTGAGTCTGAGCTGTGTAGTGAGACCAAATACATAAATAGAATAAATAGATAAAGATTTTTTAAAATGTCAGTTTTTTGCTTCTGCTAAACCAAGTGATTTAAATTCATACCAGATTCATATTATACAGCACATGTAGAAATCTGATGTGAAAATTATTCAAATCAAAGCATAATCCTTTTATGTCAGAGTGTTTCCTTATGACCACTACAGAAGTTTGAGTTAGCTGACACAGAATTTTAAATTGCGGCAGTGCTTCTTCCCCTAAGTGAGGACTAAGAGCAGACACCTTACTTTTGCCTTTCATGGTTAAATTCAAGAGAATAACAATGCGATTACAAATGTAACTTGTGATTCGTAAACTTAGATTAAAAATGAAGGAATATGTAATCCTTCTTCAGGCCTCCTAAAAATGTTGCTTGGCTGCTCTAAATAAAAATTCAATTTCAGTGTAATGCCAGGTTGTTTTAGGATTCAGCTTTCAGGCACTGTCATGGGAGTTCCATCTCTCTTCTGACTTTCTTTTGTGTTCTATTGGATTCTTGCTCTATTTATCTTAGGGATACACATGACTGCATCTTGTCACTTAGACCATGAGCCTAAAACCAGTTGAACCCTACTGGAGAGTTACAGATTCAGAACTCAAATTGAAATGGATTTGCAAAATACGCTGACAATTACCAGGTCAGGGAGACAAGCTGTCCCAAGATTGCTAACTTTTTCATTCTTTTGGCTTTCAGCTGCCGTCACACCCACTCTACCAGGTTGTTAGTATTTAATACTTTTCCATGCAGTCATCTGCTATGTTGGTAGGTCTAACTACTGTTCTTCAGAAGTGTCGGTGTTCTATATTCCTTAACAAGCATTAGAAGATCTAAAAAATTAAAATGTTCCTTCCTTGCCATGCATGGATTTCATATTGTGGCAAAGGATGGTTGGTTTCCTGCTTTTTTAGAAACTAAAATTGTTTCCTGTTTTAAGGAACCGGATGTGAGTCTCCAAAATGCCTGTGCTGTAGGTTTGGAAATCCCTCTTTGGAAAATTATCTTGGTAAATAAATGGTATCTAGATGCTGCTGGGACAGAATTTGGATGGCGGAACCGATTGAGTGCAACTTTCAGAGCTTTTAGGCAGTGAGAAATTGGCTCTGGGATTTCCTGTGGGCTCAGCCAGTGCCCCGACCCCAGCCCTGCTTCCTTGCAGGCACTTGCCAGCTCCCTCCTCAATCTTCCAGGCTCCCTTATCAGCACTGCTGTTCTGTTTCTCATCCAAGTTCTGGTTTTCAAACTTGGTCCACAGCAGCACCTTGAAGACACCAGTTAAGACACCACAGCTTTACACAGTGCAGACGATCTGTTTGCCAAGAAGCTGGTGAACAACTTTCGAATTTAGTATCACTGTGCATTACAAAGCAGTATTTGAAGTGCTTCCCAATGCTCTGTGCTCTCTGTGGGTCTCCATTCAAATGTGGTTTAATGCATGGAATTGTAAACATTTCAGCTTTTGTCCCCTGTGCATACTGTGACATCCTACAACGCTTCCCAAGGAGAGTAAAGTAAGCAACTTCTACATATGCCACGGATGATTACTGTACATTTCGGAAGACACACACATATGAGACTGCTGTTGGGAGCCCTCGGTGTGAAGTGGCGCTCATACGCTTCCCGTTCTCACTCTGCTTCTCTTAGGCTTCACCGTGTAAGCTTGACCTTGGAGCAAACAGCAGCGGGTGCTCTGGTGCAGGAGCTGTGGAGCAGGGCGCTGCACGGCACATTGCTGCCCACAGCCTCATCTCCAGGCCTGTTCCTCCTCTTCCAGGGTAGCCTGGTCCTAAGCAGACATTCATTTAGATTACTGAGCCAGAGTCATGTGGGTGTCCACAGCCAGACCTGTAGGATGTTCTGACGTGAGCACTAGGACCCATGCTAGAGAGTAATGTGCGTAAGGTTGAGTTTTCAGCAGATAATTTCATAAGGGTAACCTGAAAAGCCAGGCTGATAAAATCTTAGTGATACAGCTATCATAAATGTGAAAAAAAAATTACTTGAGGTTTTATAGAGTGTCACCATCATATCATGCATGACTTAAACTACAGTCTTCTAGGTTGAAAAAAATTTTCATCCACAGTATGCTGTCTTTCAAAATTATTTGATAATGAAACAAAATAATATAAAAGTTTATGGTAAGTGCAGTAGTTTTCTTCTTCTGGTCTCCTCTGTGATGTAGCCATGAGCTTCTCGCCTCAGTCACATGCTGGAATTATCAGTATGATGCACTTTGTTGTATTTTCTATAAAAGCTTCTTGCCTAAGAAATTATTCAATTTTGCCCTGTAATGTATCGATACACAGTTCCAAGGTGGCTGCGCCATTTCAGTCATTTCTTTCACCTTCTCGACTGGACAACTCAGGAGCTCATTTAGTAGAACGCATTTAGTCTAGTTTTATGGGTTAGATCTGTTATTTTTATTGTTTAATCTATAGTCCTTATCTTTCAGAATTTCTCGGAAGTTAGATTTCAGTGCAACTTTTGAACACTTGACTGGATTTTCATAATATGTGCCCATTTTAGGGATTTGAATTTGAGTCCCACAACTGGCTTTGGTCAGTGCTCAGGGTCGTTTTCACTTTCACACTCTGCAGAAATCCCTGCAATGGAAGTGCGAGTGGCTTCCTAGTCGGCTTGCCTGTGGCAAAGAGGCAAGACAGAGCAGAGCTCACCAGGAGACAGCCAAACGCTGCTGGAGTTGAAGGACTGCACAAAGCAGTACTTCACTAGCTCCGCATCTCCACCAGCAAGTTTTCCTTTGAAATAATACTTCTAAAGGTTTACAGAAAATTTAATGAACAGATTTTAGTGATTTTCTTTATACGCTTATACCTAAAACATTTGTCCAGTATCCTTTCACAATGTAAAGAGAAAAAAAAAGCAAGTCTGACTTGTAACAATAATTATCCAGTAAAGGGGCGGGGGAAATAGCCTTGCAGCATAAGTGCCTGCCTGGCAAGTGCATGGTCATGAGTTTGAATCCTGGTCCTGCTAAACAAAACAAAACAAAACAAAAACCTATCAAGTAAATAATACAGTGACGCTAAAGCTGTCCTCAGCGGTGCTGCCCTGGAGCTGGAGGAGCCTGCTGTAGAAGTGAGTGCAGGGAAACTGCTCGCCATGCCGTTCTTCTGTGGAGTGACTTTGTCCGCAGCCTACGGTACCACTTAGGCACACAGACAGACGTGCGCACGGCTGTGCAGCAGTTGGATCCCAGATGTTCTGAAGAGAGATCTGTTCTGCATACGACTTATTTTTTCAGTCACTAGCAATCTTGCAAAAACTGTTGAGCTGGCTTCCTACACAAGGAGCTTGAGAGCTAGCTCGCCTGAGAGAGAAGAGCCGCCCAACACGAAGTGGTGCTCTGCTCTGAGACGAGCACTACGGAGAAGAAGCGCATGGCCATGCTGGGGCTGTGATGCGTGGGCCCGGAGGCTGGCAGTCCAGCGACTGGAAACGAGCCCCATCCAGCTTGTGTGTCCAGGTCTTGGTTACAGAACCGAGAGAGCAGACACTGGCAAGGAGTAGCTTCGTGCGTGCATGTAGGAACGTGGTCTCCCTCCTCCGCGGAGGTTCAGGGAAGCTTTGCTGTTCTAGGACCTCGCAACTCCATGGCAGCAATGCCACTGATGGCCACTGTCTGAGGTCTTTAGTGGCTCTCTGTTTCCTTTCAGTTCACATGGCCTTTGCCAAACACTGGGGCTAACGGGTGGACCTAACTCAAGGCTTTCGGGCATGACCTCTGGCTTCACACCCCTGACGCGGAGCGAATAGTTTTCCCACAAACACAAGGGCCTGCCCCGCTGCTCCCCAGAGCCCTGCAGAACCGGGAAGGCCAGGCCGCCACTTACCCAGGCCGGTGTGAACTCACCAAGCTTCAGGCCTTTCATTTGTGTTCCCTGGCACCTGCAATTTAATACTTGCATATTGTTTCTAAATAAGATACTCATATCTAATTCCAAAATGTTAATTGGTATGATATTTCACATGTAAATATAACGGAAATAATTTACCCTTGATGTCTACCCGAGAAAAGCTTACAGAATTCTAACTTAATCTCCAGATGAAATAAAAAATGTCCGTTAAGGAGCTCACTGCAGGGCTGCCATCCACATGGGTGGGGACCTCACCTGTGTGCATAATGAGTGCATAAGTAGCTCAAAAACACAAAGTAAATTTTTCTCTAAGCCATTTGGGAAAACTGAAAGCCAAGTTTGTGTCAAAACTGTAAATCAGGGCTGGCCAAACAGCTCAGTGGGTTAAAGCGCCTGCAAGTAGGGGTCAGGGGTTCAATCCCAGGGTTGGTAGTGTGGCCCCTCCTCCAAGGCGCGCTAAGACAATTCAGACTGGGCATGGTGGCACACACCTGTAAACCCAGCTCTTGGGAGCCTGTAAACAGGTGGATCACTATGAGTTCACTCTAGTTGTGAGACCTGGAACACCCTGTAGACCCTTCCCTAAATATACAACAAAATGCAAACGAACAACAAAATCTGTGTGAATTAATGTGGATTCATGAAACAATTCACAGAGTCCTTTCTATGTCATAGTAACAGGCACCATTTATTGATCACTTCAACATCACAAGCACAGTTTCCCCTCGTAGCGGTCACGTGTCTAGGGCCAGGCGATGCCATTCACATCCACTTCGCCTGAGGCGGGTGGGCTGCCCAGCGGGTTTGCGGCGCTACTGCAACATGCTGCTCACCGTGGCTCTCGCAGGGCCTCTGCGCTGCTCTCTACAGAAAGTGTGTGGCAATATACTGTCACCACCACGGAAGGACGAGTGCATTCTTACTGCACTAAACAGGAGAGATTTTTATAATATAATCCTTATGTAGCTTTGATACAGCAAAATCAAAGTCATGCTACAAGACAGTGTTCCAGTAGAGCCCAAATGAAGGTAAACAGCCCCTGGAAGCTATCAGCTCCCCGCTGTGACCAACCTGAGAGTGACGATGCGTGATGTTGTGTAAATAAAAAGGCAAATTAGATGCAATAAACTAAATATAAACCATTTGATCAACTAATTGCCTGATTTCAATACTGCCCATGAAAACCAAGGCCTTCACACTGAGAGGCATAATAAGTCCTCTCTTTTTAAATTTTATTTTCAATAAAATGCAATTTACAATTTCAGTCAATGATCCAGGCTGGGTTTCGACTTGTGGTTCTCTCACCTCAGCCTCCCAGAGGCTCAAATTATAGACACGCGCTATCGCATCTAGATGATGTGCTTCCTTTAGAGCAATTATATTGCTTTGCTTATACTCAGTGACTATAATTAAAATGGAGAAAATACTTCAGCTGTATTGTCTTTAAATGGTTAAGTAATGAAATGTTAACTTGCTTGGTATGTTATTACCAAATAATTCGTTTTATTCATGTTTTGCACATATATACACGTATGTGTGTTTGTATATATGTGCATATATGACACATGCATATATTAAAAAAGAAAGAAATAGATCTAGAAAAGAACGTTTAATCACTGCTTCTAAAGTTTAATCACAGCTTCTTTGGGAAAACCTCTTCGCTCAGTCTATTCCTTTTCAGCTCAAATGTATTGTATTGTAGAAAAATAGAATCAGGTCAAACTCTTGTTTTTGAGTTTCAAAATATGTGGGTATGTTTTTAGCATCTATAATGTTTGTGTCGTTTTTTAAAAGACACTACAAAATAGTACAGAATTTCAAAACAAGATGTTAGGAAATTAACTATAGTTATTACACTGCATGTTGTTATCTTCAAAGTATTGCTCAGGTTACAAGATAAAAGCATGCAAAATTGATCACACCATACAAGCACCAACTGTTCCTTCTAGTCAACTGATAGAAATTAGCTATCTTAGCTATCTTGACTATGCTCTCAAGTGAAATAAATCAGGCTCAGTCCATTTTTTCCAAAGTAGTAGATTGTTTTCACGATATGAAATCCCTGGACAAGATGAACAGTACTCACGCTGGTCCAGACCCTGTCCAAGATGACATGCACATAGATGACATGCAGTGTCAAGTGACTGTTAAAGCTTTCAAATGGCTATTTTCAGGTTTTATGTTGTTTAGGGCATGGTGACCAGCGGTGTCGTGACCACCGGCCATCCATAGCCACACTGTGATTCGAGCTGCTTCAGTACCAAGTGTTTCGGTGACTGTGGCCAACTATTGCAGCATAACTGAGGGCTCACACTCATTCTTCATTCTTGTTTTCAGCTCTAATAAATGGTGTTTAAACATTTGTTTACTGAGAAAATACCACACTACTAATTTCCACTGTTTTTTATAGGAAATGAGAAATAGGAACAGCACAAACATTTCAATGGGGAATGATAGAGAAACACTAGATGATCAACTTGTGGTCCAGAATATAGCTTTATAAAAGGAAAACCAACACGACCCAGAGTCCTTAAGGACGAATTGCTATTGGCCCTGTAGGTGCATTCAGTCAGGTTCATTGCTTGCTGTTGACCAAATCAAAGGAGGCCGTTTATCTTGGTAAAAGTGAAAAGGGACTTACCCAAAGCCAGCTCCCAGTACGTGGAGGGGCTACTGGCCTCAGACAGCCACTGCACCATTCACAGGTGGGCAAGGATCTTTTCATATTATCTGTCTGTTTATTTTTTATATCACCTCTGGTATTTCATTTAATGTACTATATATAGTACAATTTTTTCAGGTCAGAGATGGAAAGAAGGAGGCCAGAAAAATGTCAAGGCAAGATTATCATCTTTAATTGACATGTGATCATGGTATTAATTAGGAAATCAGGGTAGAAGAGCCATCAGAGGAGTTTAATATAGAGAAAATGGAGCAGAAAATTAGTCTGAGCCTTGGCTTTCCTGAAGCTACAATTAAGCAACAGAAGGAAAGAAGCTACTACATTCAGAAAGGAGTTAGCTGTGAGGACTAAAGCAACATCTGTGGCTCCATGGTAAGCTGGGAATCTGCAGTGCTTCTCACGTGGTAAGTTCCTTCTGCCTCGTGGTCCCAGGTGCCAGGCTTGTTGCAGCAATGCACACAGCAGGGTCGGTCACTTAAGGACCCTGTGTAGCTGCGTCCCTCTGTGCTTTTAGCTGCAAAGGTCTGAATTTCACCTGCTATTTCCAATCAGAGAGCTGTGTCTTTTATTTCTGGAGTTCTCCACTCAGCAAAAGATAGAGAAAATATTTCTAGCCCCTAGACTGCATCAGAACAGACGCTGGACTAAGTTTGGTCTTGGGACTCTCGTCTACTGGTCTCTCTCTGCCTTAGAAGAATGAAAAACATGTCAAAAGCAACCAAAAAAAAAAAAAAAAAAAAAAAAAAGCAACCAAACGCTCACAAAGCCCCAGACCAGGAGAAATCGTAAGCAACTTGAAATTGAAGTGCAGCGATCAGGCCCTCTCTCTACGCACGTGCTACTTACGTGCACAGCTCCGTGTGGGCTTCCTCATGAAGAGATGCTCTGATCCCCTAGAGAAGGTGGGGGTGGCTAATTGGAAACTCTGGGGCCCCGGTGAGCTGGAAGACATCAGTTTTGGGAAAGATGATATAATGAAAGGCTCTTGGAAGTCTGAGTGGTTAGAATGGAAGTGTGAGAAATGAAATGAGATTTTAGAAATCTTTTCAAATTTCTGAAGAAAAGAAAGTAAGTGATTTACACATAAAGCAAATGAATCCAGTTAAAGTTTACTTTTCAAGCTTGGGGGCAAGGTGAATGTTTGAGGGATTTGAGACTTCACGCAGTCATGAACGAGCAGGACTGCAAGCCCTTCGTAGAGGAAAGCACAGCGGCTAACTCTCCCAGGTGAAGGAAGAAGGATCCAAGCCGCAACTCACCCGAGCTGACGCGGAGGAGTGGGAGGCTCCCGCAGGCACCACGCGTTCTTAGCGCAGTATGTGCCACACGGAGGAGCTGAATGCCGAAAGAAGGATGGTGACTGGGACATTGGCGAGCAAAACAATCATAGTGAATGAAAGTAGCAGAGTGCGGCAAGAAGACCAGGTACTTCTGACATGACAGTGAGGTGTAAGTTTAAACCTTTCACCTCCCTAGTAACATGTTTTGTAATCCTTCAAAATTTGGGGACAAGGTAGCAACAATGCAGGAAATGTGGTATAATATGGAAATAGCCCAGTGGGACTAGACTCTAATTATGAACTCAGATTTTCTTCTTCTACCAACTCATCTTCATTAACTTTCACATCTTATTAATCCCTCGTACTCTCAGCGGAGTACGCTCCCACAGAACACGGCTTCATGACACTGTGCGGTCATTCCCAACAGCTTTCTTCTTCAGTATGTCTTTGTCTTGTTACTCTTCGCTCGTTGCTGTGACAAAAACCCGACACCTGAAATGAAGGAAGGAAAGGTTTATTTAGCTCACAGTTACTGGAGGTTTCAGACCATAGTTGGCTGGCCCAAGGTCCAGTAGAACAGCACAGAGAGCATCCAGTTCATGGTGGTGGAACAGTAACAAAATGGTGACAAAGGCAACTGACTAACCAGGACATCAGATAGAGTCTGTTTCTCTGTCTCTATTAGAATACATTTAGGCTCTCTGCCTCAGAATATCACCTCTGACCAAGCCCATAATCCCAGCAGAACTAAGATCAATAATCCCAGCAGTACTAAAACATATAATGCCAGTGGATCATGAGTTAGTCTCAAACTCTAGAAGTCCCTACCCCATGAAGGCATGACATACCAGAACAATATTATCATAATCTTATCTTTTGTCTCTGATATTTTATCTTCATTTTATCTATTAAATGTGTAATGCATCAGACAAAATCATTTCTCTTCCATTCCCAGCACAGAAATAGGTAACCTGAAAAATATGCATGCTATTATTAGATGGAATTTAATAGGATATCATCTGAAATAATGACATAAAATAATGCAAAGAATATCCAGCATGACTGTCAGAAATTTAATACCTTTGTAGATATGGTTGGAAGTCAGGTCAGGATGTTTTTTGGCAGCAGTATGAGGCAGAAGAGCCTCCCAGCGTAGGACTTTATTTTTTACTGTTGAGAACTTCGGCAGAGCACAGGGGAGGGAAGTCGCCCTTGGTCCCGTGTTACTCAGTTGACAGATCTCCAGCCCCCACACTTTTGATTGCCTGGGCAGGGTTTGTTGGTAGCTTTTACACAACAGCAAAGAGTCCATCAACAATTTTCCTACCTTCTAAGCCTCTTCACACTTAAGTCTCGCTTTCCCCACTGGGCGCCTCTTGGGTGAGCTTTTCGTGCAGTCTTTGTTTCCGCAAAGTTCTCATCTGCAACACTGAGAGCGCTGCTGGAGAGATAGTTGTCATGGGACTGGTTCCTGTGGATGTGAGTAGCTGGGACCGTGGGCACTGAGCTGAGTGGGCGCCTAGAGGAGACTCTGCCTGCAGACGTGCGCCAGCTCCTGGGGCACCAGGGCCCACCTGCAGGGCTTCAGCCCTAGCTGCAGCGCTGCCTGCGTGTCCTGTGCACCACGAAGCGGTGTGCTGCCCCTGGGCCCCTCAGCACTCCTCAGAGGAGAGCCTGAGTGCCACATAGAAGTATGAGCCCGGCAGCCCTGGCCCGGACCTTAGCCCGTAGCAAGCGCTCCAGACTCCTCTTGAGTTAGCCTGGTGTTTGGAAAGAGTAACAGCAAGCCACCACTTTCTCAAAGTCCTCTTGTACTTAGATTATTTTCTAAATTTTATGCAAACAGAATAAACACCTACAGTAGTTGTGCTGGTTACACTCTTAGGTATTCGTGCAATGATTATTACAAGTGGCATGTCTGCTACCAGTATTATTTTTAAATAAAAATGAAGGCTTAGTGAAACTGAAAAGGAAAATGGGGAATTGGACTCTTCCCGAGATGGGCTTGAGCTGCTACCCAGGCTTGTCGCAAACTCCTTGAATCAAGACAGTCCCTTGCCTCAGCCTGGTCAGTGCCACTGTGACCAGCTCTGAAAGTGGTACTGATTTGTTTCATGTTTATTAAATGAAGGTAGCAAATGGGATCTGTCTAGAAACACGAATGTTCTATATAGAGTAAGACAGAACTTAGCTTATGAGATACCTGGATTATGCAAATCAAATGAATTAGATATTAATCATTACTATGCAGATCTGAATAATAACTCAAATGAAACACTGAAATAATTTTTTGCTATTTTATCATTACTGTTATGTAAATAGGTGTTTAGCATTGCACATATATCTAACGTGCAGCTCAATAAATCTTTCTTCTTCGTGGGTTTTCTGACTGTAAACTATGAGAATCACTAATGAATTTAAAAAATAAAGATATAAATCATGAGTTAACTGACATTTTAAATTTACTTCTACTTATAATGTGTCACTCAGCACGAATTGCAAAGACTGATGAATCCCCTTAAGAGTCATTTACTGAGAAAATAAAAGAAGGAATTAGAATCTTTGTGTTCATGGATGCTTTTAAGCCACACGTGTCCCTCTGCTAAGAACTCTACGGTCGCTGAAGAATGAGGCTCTGGAAGAAAGGCCCAGGGAAGATGGAGAGGCTTCAGGCAGCTTCACCTGGACAAACTGAGGAAGCGGGCATGGCACGGGGCTGCCTGGCCACGTGTGCCCCTATCTCTCCTTCCCCAGGGCTGGTGGCTGAGGCCCCTGAGGGGGGAGGGTGGACAAGCTGCCCCGTCCACTCCTGTGAGCCCTCGAGTTGCTCCCTAAGCTGCCGCAGGTCAGAGCGACCTGTGCTCTGTGAGAGAAACTTGAGACCAGAAGAAGGGGGAGAAACATTGGCATTAGTGTGCATTTATGGAATTGTCCAGATACAGACAAGTGGGAAAAGACAAAAGCAGTGCATTTCTTTAGGAAGAGCATCCAGGGTTCCATCCTTGCACCACAGGCCATGCCAGCCACGTCCCCAGGTGTGCTGAGCTGGCGACAGAGTCCAGGCATGGTGGCACAAGCCTGTGATCCCAGCACTAGGGAGGCAGAAGTCGGGAGGATCACTGTGAGTTCAAACTGCTTAGTGAGACCCTGAAAAATAAAGAGAAGGTTAGAAAAGAAAAATCAGTAAATGAGGCAAATTTTAGCTGCGAGGGACCTCAGTCACATCCATTTGTCTGAGTGGTGAGAATAAGTGGCTCTGTTCTATTTGAAACATTCTGAAGCTATATTTACGCTGAGGGTGGAAAGCAGCAAAGCGCCCAGCGTGGGGTGCTCTGGGACGCGCTCCTGACCGAGTGTCTCTCACCTTCTGTCTCGACCGCAGGGTGAGGTGTGCCCCAAAGCCGAGGCAGACGAGGTCCAGCGGTGCGTGTGGGCCTCAGCCGTCAACGTCAAGGACAAGTTCATCTACGCTGCGCAGCCGACGCTGAACAGAGTCCTGGTGGTGGACGTGCAGTCGCAGAAGGTGGTCCAGGTAGGCACGGCTACGGCCTTTCCTTAGCGCTCATTGACATCCGATTGCCGCTGTCTTAGTCATTTTCCTAAGAGTCTGGCCACAGCCTCTGCCACTTTCGCGTCTGAGGCTGGAGGACCGGGGAGTCATGGACGCATGGCAGCAGTCGCATCTTGCTCCCCTGGATGGCCTTTGCCGCTTGGGGCGAGGGGACTTGGGACACTGGACACTTTCTCGGTCAGCCTCCCAGAATCAGAATAAAAGCATCCTGGTCTTTATTCTTAGCAAAAGCTGAAGCCAGTGCAGGCTTCCTAGAAAACAGCCCCTAAAAGGCCTGCCCGCTTGTGGCAAAGCAGGTAGTGTGCGCTTCGCTCGGCCACAGGGGATGCGTGGGCCCCACCGCGCGCCGCCTCCCCGGGCTGGGCGTGCCACAGGCTGACACGCTTGCTCACGCAGGGCTGCAGATCACAGCGGGTGACGGTCGCTCACCATGTACTGTGAGAGCAGACGTTGCTGGACTTCCGCCTCTTTGGGTCTTGAGGCCGCTGACTCTCCAGCAAGGGGCTTCGTCTCCACCTTCCACAGGACACACGCCAGTCCACGCCGCAGAAACGTGGTCTGGCGCAGTGGCAACTTCGGCAGCAGCTTAGCATTCCTGTTTCAGGGAAACTCGGGCTGGTCTTGACGTTCAGATTTAACCAGAAACTTCTAATCACAGCGCGCGTGCTTCTACTGAACATTCACAGGAGAGAAAAGCTGCTGTCACCGATCATAAAACTTCACTTTCAGGTGACAGCGTCATATCCTAAATTGATAGAAAGTTGACCAAAGTGTTCAAATGCTGTAGTAACGGCCGCACGAACTGTGCTGCTTTCAGCGAGTCCATAGTAGTCATTAAATTCTGTGACAGTATGAAACACTTCATACAGTGCTAAGGAAGGCATAGGGTTAGCTAGATACAATTCTAGCTGTACGAATTTTTCAGCTTAGAATCTAGCATGTGCACACTTGTATGTTACGAGAGTGAGCCTCCATAGATTCTCTCCATGTCTCTGTTATCAAAATCATAATATTTCATTAGTGATAAATATTATCATATTGAAGACAAGAGTTACCTAGATTTTTGTTACCACGTAGTTGCCAAATTTTGAAAATTATGTCAGTGGAAACATATTCGTGATTTCAATATAATTATTTGTGCTCTGTATAATGATTGCAAGTCATACAGTTTTTGCTAGTTTATTCTTTTTTTTATCGCTGTGAGAAAACTAATTGTAGGCTGGGAGATAGCTCAGTGGTCTAAGCACCTGCCTGGCAAGCACGAGGTTATGGGTTTGGTCCCCTGTACCACATGCTGTGCCAATCCTGGAGACCTGGGTATGCCATGTGTGCCTCCGAAGCCCAGTGTAGTGGCACATGCCTGTAATCCCAGCACTGGGGAGGCTGAGACAGGGGGATCACTATAAGTCCAAGTTGTGCAGTGAGACCTTGTACCAAGTAAATACATAAGTGATTTTTAAAAATTAAGGAAAAGACACTTTAAAAATTACTCATAACTTCAAACATGATACCCATGGTGTCTTGTAATGACGTGCGAACATCCACAGGGTAACAGGAAGCTGTCTTCAGACACACACTCTCAGCTGGAGTAATGGGCTCCTAGCTGTTTGTGTGCTGTGCTTTTGTGAGCAGTTCCAGGGGCAGAGACGGCTCCTGAGCACTGCACTGGGGTGCCTGCCGCGTGCCCCTCTTCGGAGTCTCCTTTACAAAATGAGACGTTGAAGACTAAGCAACTGAACAGCATTTTAATGAGTGAAAAAATAGAAAGTGCGTACTCAGTTAAAGACTCAAAACAGACTTAAGAAGTTGACACCCCCACCTGATCTGCAGCACACAGTTTTCAATGTTAAAAATAAATAAAAGCCATTATAAAAAAAAAAAAAAATCCTACTTTGAGAAAGGAGAATAAGTTTCCATAGTTAACAGAAGATTTCAATGTTTAGTCTTCAGCAAATTATCACTAGGCAGGCAAATGCAGAAGAAAGTCTACTTTTCAAGAGGAAAAACAAAACAGATCAATAGATGATTTCTATTAAAAATATCCAAGGTATATCTACCAGTCAGACATGAAAGTAACTCTTAAAGACACTCAACAAAATAAAGATGTGAAGTTCAAGAAAGCCATACATGGATATATCAATAGGCGAAGAAGACAAGTGGAAACGGTAATAAAGGAGTAAAAAGCCCAGAACAAAGAAAATGAAAAAGGATGAAGGAGAGAAGGAAGGGAGGGAGGGAGGGAGGGGGAAGGGAGGAAG
>PVJA010032366.1:0-24213 GCA_004027025.1 Myocastor coypus | reverse complement strand
CTCCCCTCCCCTCCCCTCCCCTCCCCTCTCCTCTCCTCTCCTCTCCTCTCCTCTCCTCTCCTCTCCTTTCCTTTCCTTTCCCTGCCTTTCCTTTCCTTTCCTGTGTGCAACACATGATCTAAAGAATAGGTTTGCTTCTCTGTAATTACTCAAAGAGTGTATTTTGCATAGAGAAGCTAGGAGGGAGTGCCAGACTCAGTGAAGTCCTCTACAAAGTCCATGAGAAGAGAGTGGGAAAGCAAGCAAGATGTATCCCCTGCCTGGTGCCCAAGAGCTCAGCATTTCATGGAAATGCTGCCATGTGCTCCTCAGGGGAGCATCCATCTTTTTGTTCACACTGTGCTAATTCACCAGGAAACAGGGAGGGAAATGGTCCTCTACACGTACCTTGGTAAGAGGATTCTTAGAAGAGCTGTTGTACACTTCATAAAATGATGAATGATTTTCCATCATTTTTCTTCCTAATAGTTGGTTAATGAGGATGAAAATCAACTATTTTCATCAGACATTTTTATGTCACTGGTGGTCAAGCATACCCAGTGGAGAATAATGAATATACTACTTTGGAATGAATTTCTTTGAAGAAAAGAGGAAGTTCTGGGGAATTTTACCCATTAGACCATAAGCACAAAACTGACTCCATCAGTCTTCACATATAATGTACAATATCTTAAACATTGAAAGTGGCATTATTTTCTCTTGAGAAGAGAAGGCATAACTCTGATAATGTGCACTCAGGGTGAGTCTAGAGTGTGGCTACAAACTCACAAGCTGCATACAGACATAAAACCATGTTTGTTTTTAAAGTTTGACTTTTTAGCTACATGGGCTAACCATATTTAAAGTTATGCTACATCTTTTTGATGTGTGAAAGCTGTTTTTACTGAATGAAATTCAAAACTACTCAGTGCAGGTGGCAACAGCCAGTAGCTGAGTCTGTCTATGAAAATGTTCTAACTCCTCTGTCCAAGAGGCTCATCAGGGCAGTAACCTGTCGGTATTTATAGATCATAACTGCAACAACCAGTTGTCTTTCAGAGCTTTCTAGAAAGTGGCTCTGAAGACTTAGGTTTATGGCCATGAATACTCTACCATTACTAACTTAAAGGAAAAGCTTTCAAATGTATACCAGAATGTCTCTAGTGTCTATTTGTCTTTTCAATACACCAATTTTCACTATTACACTCATGCAGCACTAGGAATCTCCCTTCGCCCATGGCCCCACGGTCTCTTGAAGTTCTTGTGCTACCGAATCGGCACATTTGGCCTAGGATGCTGTCTGCTGTACAGCCAGATTGGAGCTGTACAAAGAGTGTCCATGGGAGGTGCTGTAGCGGGTGGGACAACCCTGGCATTTGGTTTCTGTTCCTCTCACAGGGAGAATCTTATGACCATGGAGGGCTGAAGGAATTTTCCCTGCGCTGAAGGCTCAGTAATTTGGGGGTATGAAAGAAGCTGACATTAGACAGATCAACAAGAGAAGAGACTCACAAGTGTATAGGTGTACAAGCACATGGGAATCTCGGGGAGTGTGGAAGTCAAAGAAGGCCACATGACCCAACCCCGAATGCTGGGGTGGTAGGCAGTTTTAGGGGAAGTGTTAATGATTTCTAGGGGAGGTGAGTGGGTCTGGAAAGTAGGCAAAACCAACTAGGACACAGTTCACCAGGGGTGGGAGTCTGATGGGAAGTCTCGTATCTCTTCCTGTGAGTGAATCTTCTGCAGGACCCAGCCTCTGGGAGAGAGTCCAAGAGAGCCCCTTCCTGAGCTCTGGGATCAACGTGTGGGTGTGGGACCTTACAGGGTCTTAGATACAGGGTCTTAGAGTCTCTCTAATTCAGTTATCAATTCGCCGGTAATTTATGTTACAGCATCCAGCAGCCTGAGAATCAGAACTCCAGTTTGGGGAATGAAACTTGACAGAAACATCATAAAATTCTGTTTTTGTAGTGATTGTATTCCTAATTCATTTGGGTCCACTGAACCCTGCATTCCTATACTAGATTTTATTTAAGAAAATGTGCTCTCCGTAACAATAGCCTTACTTTTCTTCTTAATAAAAAGCACCAAATCCCTCCCTTCCATCTCCATCTTTCAATTACCACAGCAATCACCCTAACTGAAGCGCTTCCTTTGTCCCTGTGTGTCCCCACCCCTCCCCCATGGCATTCCATCCCCAGTACTCTCATCAAATTAATCTTCCTAATTGGAAGCTCTGTCATCATCGTGTACTTGCTCAGGAGCCTTCATCTTCTCATGGGCGCCCCAAGCTCTGCCACATGGCGCCCTCACCACCTCTGTCAGTCTTGTCTCTATTCTCCCCACAAATGTCCATCACCTTCGGCCAAAGAAAAGGGACTGCAGCTTCCCCCTCCACCGTTACTCCTACTCCCTAGAAGGGCAAGTGTGTCCTGTGGGGTTGATTTGCAGGCCAGCTTTGCATGGCTGGGGAGCCCAGAATGTTTCCTACAGGTTTAGAAGATGGAGGTGGGATCTGGTGGGAAGAGATGTGTGGTGGGGTGAGGCCTGGAAGGAATCAGCTCCTCCTGCTCTCTTTTTCACACTGTCTCCTCCTGAAGGTCGTTTTGCTCAGCCAGGCCCCTCTGCCCTGCTGCTGGACCTTGGAGTCAGCCGAGCAGGCACTGAAACTGCTACGAACGGAGCCAAAACAAACCTCTCTTTTTAAGTTGTGTGGCTGTCAGGCACTGGGTCCCAGAACGAGGCAAGGGGCTAGGACAAACTCCTGGGGCTATAGGATGGGCTCCAGAGTGCCGTGTGTTTGCTGAGTTTCCTACGGTAGGGGCTGACAGAGGTGATATGCTCTCCCACCCATCCTGAGCCTCATGATTAATACTCCTACAACAACAGATAGGATCAGAAGGAAAAAGAACACTAGGCTTATTTAATCATCTTTCTGTGCAGCATGGAAGCCTCCAGAATGAAGACATAGGAAAACTCTGTTTTTATTCTCAGGTTTGATGAAGCTGGGTTTGCTGTGCAGGAGTGGGACTGGGCAAAAGGATGAGATCTAACTGTGGGGCCGACCCAGTAAGGTTCGCCAGTTCCGAGCCGTCCTGGTCTCCCCGTAGCATTCCTTCCTCCTGGCTTTCCAGCAGGACCTCTCTGGAACAACAGGTCTAAAGAAGAAGGGAGAGAGAATGACTTTTCTAGGGGAACGAGCCCCTCTAGTTTCTATGATTACCTTGGGGAAAAGGTTTCTGATTTCCATGGCCTTCTCTGGGGAAGAAAAGGCACAGGGTTGGGGTGGGGCAGACAGGCAAGAGCAAGCGAGGATTTGCTTCTCAGGCTCTGCCAACATCATTCAGCTCAGAACTCCCAGCCTGCTAATGCGAGCATGTCGCGCACTGCTAAGGTCGAGCAGTTAAGAGTTGGGCGGCTGGGTGGGGACGTAGCTCAGCTGCACCACGCCGGCCTGGAGAACTCAGGGTCCTGAGTTCAATTTGCGCTAGGAAAAAGAAAAAAGAATCATGTTGCTATTAAGGGGAGTATGTATGTGTCACTGTAATATGGCTTTACACTTTTCCCAGAAGACACCTGGAAGGGGACGAGCTGGGTTGAATGTGTCTAGCTTTAGTTTTGTGAGGAATCTCCACACTGATTCAGCTAGGGATTATACTGGTATATGTTTCCACCAGCAGCGGAGATGGGCTCCTTTTTCCGCTCGCCCACACCCTTCCGGGAGTAAGGTGGAATTTCAGTGGTGTGTTAATTTGCATTTCTTTAATGTATAGTATGATGAACATTTTTTCATGTATTTTTTGGCCATTGGTACTTCTGAGAAGTGTCTATTCATTTGACTTGCTCTTTTTTAAAAAATGTATTTAGTACAGGATCTATGGGGTCTCACTACACAGACTGGGCTCCTAGGGATCCCCCTGTTATCAGCCTCCCAAGTGCTGGGATGACAGGCAGTGCCATCCTGCCTAGTCTCAGTCACTGTTTCAGTGTGCTCTGGAGGCAGGACCAGCATAGCATGCTGCGGATCGAATCCCGGCCTCTGTACCTGCCTGGCAGGCGCTTTAGTCCTCTGAGCTATCTGTCTGCCCCCTCCCCCCTGCCTTTCTTTTTTTAATTTTGTAGATTGTCTCTTTGCGCTGTTGGTTGCTTTCTTTACTGCACAAAAGCTTTTTGATGTTTTACGGTCCCATTTGTTGATTCCTGATGATACTTTTTGTGTCATTTGTATTCAGCAAGCCCTGGCCTACAACTGTGTGTTCAAACGTTTTGCCTGTTTTATCTTCTAACAGATCAGCTGCTTCTGTTTTGACGTTTAGATCTTTGATCTATTTTCATTTGAGTTTAGTACTGGTGAGAGATACGGATCTAGAGTTAGCTTCTGCGTGTGGATAGCCAGGTTTCTCAGGATCATTTGTTAAAGAGTTCATCTTTCCTGCAATGTGTTTTTTGGTCTCCTTTTCAAAGGTCACATGCTGAATGTATTTGGATTTTTTTTTTCCTCGTCTTCTATTCTGTTCCATTGATCTGTGGGTCTGTTGTTACGTTCCTAGGCACTGAGCGCCCAAGCTGGGAAAAGTTTAATCCTTTGTTTGATTCAGTGCATGTCAGTAATCTCTGCCCAATCCATGTTAAGCATAGGATGCATCCTTCAGATCAAAGATAAATTAATGAGTGGCCCAAAGAGGAACATGGACTTCAAAATAATAAAGAGCTCCTGTTCCAGATAGAATTCAGGGAAGGCCTAGGGTCACCAATGTGAATACTTCAGCTAATACTTTTGCCAGATGTGGTAACACACACACACACACACACACATCGAAGTAGGATCTCATCGAGATGAAAGAGGCCTATTAGGAAAACTCAGAGCACACAGACAAAAGGAGAGCTTGTGTTATAGTTGAAGAAGGAAGCAGAATGCTAAACTTGGAACTCCATAGCCCCATTTCAGTTCTCAGGGGCAAGTGAGTCATTGCTACTAGATAACTCCACAGAAATTACAAGACTGGTAAAATATCCAGTCAAGGAATGAGGTAAGGAGAGAGGAGGGGAACAGTATGGAGAGCTGTACCTAGTATGAGAATGTAGAACACAGGTCTTGTCCCAGGACAAGGAGAGAATTCACAGAGTCAGATTATTACAACATAGGGATCCTTTCACAAAATTGCACCAAATAACAGACTAGGTTTCTAGTACTCAGAGCAGCAATCACATTTTCTGAGGTTACCACAGTATCACGGGCACATCTGGAAAACTTACTAATTATTATTTAATAGCATATAATTAGGGTCCCGTTGTTTTTACTAAGAAGGTAAGTCCTCTTCATACTCCCAACGGTGACATTTTTCACAGCCCATGACAAAGCCGAATGCTTATTGATTTTATGTTGTACCTGTGGAGGTTATGAACAAATATTTTCAGAATGCCCTGGTGACAGACGTGTTAGTGTGATGTCACACCTGCAACTCCGGCTAGGTCAGGTGCTGGACTGAAGCGACGTGTAGTGGCAGTGCAAGGGACAGCCAGGGCCAGAACTCCCCATTAGAACAGCAGGCTGTCTTCAGGAGGCAGCGCTCAGCGTAAAAAGCTCTCCCTTCCAGCGCCCTCCTTCTCCTCTCCCAGCTTCCTCCCCTTTTAGCTTCCTTATGCCCTAGTAAAGCAGGCATAGGCCTGTGAGCTGCAGTGGGCCCGGGTCAGGGTGCCCTGGCTGGTGCGCGGCAGAGCTGGCTGCTTTTCTCACCCTATGGCCTGTCCCCCTGCCCTCTCTGTTCTAAGCGTAGCTGTCCATTTGCTTTCCACCTCACCCCTTACTCTTTATGTTGTGTGCACCTTCAGACTTGGTTTTTCCTTACGTAATCGTAATCGCACCACTTCTCACCTAGCTCCAGATGCATCTAAGTTTGGCGTCTCCACCAGCGTCATTTTGCTTGCGTCAGTTCCTTAATATTTGCTCTTTGGTTCCCAAAGTCCTCCTGATGGCAGTTTAGTCTCTGCTTCCAGCTGCCTCAGTAGTTTTGAGGACCCCTGCCACAACCACCCACCCATACTAGGTCTTGTCCCACTCAGATTCTTTAAGGATCGACATGTTCCCAAGATAAAGCTCTGAGTCCTGATGCATTACCTCTGCAGCTACTACTACCTTCTTGACACCAAGGTTTTTATGGCATTTATAAGGATTCTCAGCCTATGGCATTGTCAAAGATTATGAAAAAAAATCTTTTAGGTTTAATAGTACTCAAATTATCAACTATACATACATAGAGCTTAGATGAATTCAGCTTTTGGATAGTTCTTATTGCTCCTACCATAAGAAAGAGCATCTAGTTTTAACAAAATTGAAAGCTACCATGCCAAAAGACCCCTTTGTTGTAAGCTCAATCCTTTTGTGTCATTTTAGTGCGAAGGAGGCTCGCCAGCCCTCCCAAGCCCACTTCATTCTCACAGGAGAAAATTCATGTCTGCTTCAATGATATATTCCTGGGTCCTGTCTTTTGCTGTGTTGCTAGGACTGCTTGGGGTTCTGGTGTATCCTGCCTGACCAGGGCTCGCCAAATAGCTCTCTGATTAACCCTATTCTATAGATGAAGCAAGAGAACTTAAGACCTTTGTGTAAGAGACAGCCAACCACAGATGCACATGCTATTACCTATGGATACAAGCGTTCTTCTTTCAGCACATGTCCTGCAGGAAAGGACATTTGAATTTAGGTACCTTATTCCACTGTTACGCTATTTCTTAAAGTGACTCCTCTTATCAAATGATATTAACACACTAGTATATTAATACTTATTAATCAGAAACAGGGATCTGATTTACTACCTTAACAAAAGAAAGAACAAGTACATTTTGGCTAGAAAGAATCCAGAGGAGTAGTATAGCCATGGAACACCTTTGGGGATGCGGAAAAAGAGATCTGTCTATCACATCAAGGCAACTTCAGGGGACTCTGAGCAACCCAACTAGGTAGGTTGAGGAAGGAAGATCACCACAGGTTCGAGGCCACTTGTCTTCTATAGCAAGACCTTGTCTCATAAAACCAAACTGAAACAACCCAAAAGAAAAGTGAGAAAGAGGGAATCCTCTATCATCTTAGGAATGAGCACCCAACAGTTTATAGCTCACTTTATTTTATTTTATTTTATTTTTTTTTTTGAGACAGGGTCTCACTGTGCAGTTCAGGCTGGCCTTGAGCTCACTTTTGTAGCCCAGGCTGGTCTCAAACTCGCACCATTTCTCCTGCCTCAGCTTCCCTAGTGCTGGGATTATAGGTGTGCACCACCACTCCCGACTTATAGCTCACTTTCAAGATAAGGTGCACAACCGAGAGGGGTGTAGACTGCTAGTGGCAGTTCTCATAAGCTGTCTGTGGTAGGCAGCCTCCGAGGAAGCCAAAGATACCTGCTTCCTTTCATGTAAGTCCCTCTGCAGTCAGCCCTTCTGTGCTGAGTATGGCTACCTTGTGTAACTCATAAAATGTGAAATGATACAGTGTGGCTTTCAAGACTTGATCAAAATAAAATAAAATAATATAGTTTTTTTTTTTTTTAAAAAAAAAGACTTGATCACAGAAGATGTTGTAGTTTCTGACTTGTAATTGTGGGTCATTTGCTTTATAGAGAATTTATTATCATGTAGTAGGGATGCTCATGAGCTGAAGTTTTTGTTGTAGCTGTTTTGGATTTTTTTTTTGTACCAGCAGCCACAAGAGACTGAGATTTTTTTTTACTTAGAGTCACCTGAATAACATCTGGGGAGTTGAGCCTAGAATCCCAGCCAGGCCTACATTGACCAGAGCCACTTTGACAGCAATCTCTTGAGGGTCCTTGAGCTGCAGCCTTGAGCTAAATTCCTGGCCCACCTAAACTGTGTTTGTATTTGAAGCGGCACTATGGGGTACTTACATTACATAGCAGCACAAGAGAACTTTCTTTCTATATTTATTTGTTTAATCCAACACTCAATTGTGGAGTTGTTCCAGCTCTGTTGCAGAACAGTCTGGCAAGGCACACAGCAGGGGGACCATCCATGGAGAGAGGAAACAGTTTCATCCAGATGTAGGTCACACATGGGCTCCTCAGGCCTTGCTGCAGCACATCCCTGTTTCCAGTGAAGCTACACTTTAGACACCCTCAGCACACGATGAGGAGGAGGGCCCCTTCTGAAATATTTTTGAGACACAGATTGCATTAATTCTTAGGGAATTATATCCACATTTTCTTACTTCATTTAGGAAGTTTATGTCTTCCTACTTCATTTAGGAAGTTTATTTTTCCCTGTAGGGAGAATAGTTCTTGCTGTGATTTGAATCCCTTTACTTTTATTGATTCTTTGATGAGACAAAGAACACGCTCTGTAGAATGCATCTGTGGCTGATTTCAAATTATTCCTCACGGTGTCTTGGCTGTGAACTATTAAAGGGCACAGGTCCCACTGTGCTAAGTACAACAGAAATAAATAATGTAAGTCTATGTGTTTCTCAGGCACTTGTCCCTCGCCTCATCATATGGATGAGGGATTTAGTCAATCCTTGTTTGAGCTGGGAGAAGAGCCACAGATGCACTGCTATTACCTCTGGGTACAAGCATTCTTCTTTCAGCACATAACTCTTTCTAATATTTGACCCCACAGGTGCAGACTCCTCAGGCATCAGGCTGAATTTCCTGCTATTCGCTCACTCACAGAGGTCCTCAGGACATCTCTCGGGTACAGTCTGATGTATGACTCTCCTGATTTGCAGCAGGCATTTACAATCAGCATGGTTTTGTATAGCAGTCATATGGAATATAAATAGATTTGTGTATGTTTTGAATTCTTTAATAAGCCTTTTATTATAATGTTGACAGATTCCTTGAGCTGCTATCTTTTAAAGTGAAGGAAAAAATCATATTCTTTAAATCAGGCATATTACATCTGAATAGAACATACTTTGATGTGCAAACCAGCCACTAATTCTTTTTTATTTCAGAGGAAAGAAAAAACAAGGAGAGAAACAGAGCAACACACAACAGCACATATGGTACAGAACTTTAAAACAAGGATAAACAACTACCAATGATTATTATATTACATATTTTTATTGTCAAATCTGTATTAGCAGCTAATTTTAAAGTGTAATTCTATTTATTTATTCTATAGCCAGCTCTGAAAGCACACCACTGAAGGCTTAAAGATGTCAATTATTTAAGAAAAAATTTATTGATATATGAAAGATTTGTACTGAGTATAGCAGCACACACTGCTAATCCCAGCACTCTGGAGGCTAAGGCAGGAGGATTACAAGTTCAAGTCCATCCTGGACAACTTAGAGAGACCTGATCTCAAAACAAAAAATAAAAAGGGCTGGGAATGTAGCTCAGTAGTGGAGATCCTGCAAATTCAATCTGCAATCCACACAACAAAATAACAAAATTACTACACATTTAGAAAGTCTAGTTCATGCGATATGTTTTTGTTGTTTGGCTTTTGCTTTGTTGTTTGCAATAAGAATTGAATGCAGGGATTTATACATGTGTGGCAAAGGGTCTGTTCTACCACTGAGCTAAATCTCTGTCCATAGGTGGAGAAATTCTTTAGCTTTATTGTAACAAAATCAAGTCAATCATTTTTCTTTGCAGATTCACTGTTCAGCTACCTAAGAATATATATATATATATATATATATATATATATATATATATATATATATATTTGAACACTGAAATTATGTCTGAACACTCAAATATTTAGAAAATAATTTTAGAGAATGAGAGCCCTGTGAATGTCAGAGAAGATAAATGATCTTGGGAATCTAATTTTATCCCTTTTGCAGAGGACAGAATTGTCCAATGAACACGCTTCTAAAAATAACTGTGGGCAGGCCTGTGGCCTGTGGTGATTTAACATACCTCCTGCTAAAGACAATGAAGCTTTCTGTGTGCACGTCTTTTGAGTGGCACATATGCCCAGCTGTGTTAGTTTGTCCACTTCCCAGGCTCAGTCCTGTTTCAGTCGAGGGCAGGTCCCCAAAGATGCCATGTAAGGAAATTTACATGAGCTCATATTTATTTTTACTTTTCTGTTTTTTTCTCCACAGTAAGGTTTTATTTTTAAGAAGACGGAAGTATGTTTCATAAATGAATCAATTCACAAGCCAGCTCTCTGGGACAGACCCCATAGACAGAAAGACAGACTTCTGAAGGCTGGGGTGGTAGAGTGAAATTTGTGTTAATTTTGGAGAGAAATTATTTATATTGCTACTGCATATGTTTAACTTATAAAAGGCACACTGTGGGAGAGAAAAACACCAATGGTCAGGGCTCATCCAGACAAGATATCTGCTTTTCAAGTCAGTAAGGAATTTTTGTTTTGATAAAAGAACAAAAACACATATTTTCGGGTTTTTTTTTTTAAATAGTAGGTGGAGTGTTTATTTTGTTTTGCTTTTCATAAAAGAGTAGTTTATTAAATTCACATTTAAACTGAGGATTTAGGAAAAAAAGATTTACTCTAGAAATAAATTTTGATGTTTTTATTTCACAAAGAATAACTATAGCAATACTCATCTGATGCAGTAACTATTAGTCACTTGAGCAATTTAAGTGATTTAAAATCAGGCAAAATGAACATTTTTTTTTTTCTCAGTCTCACATTGCCACATTTCAGTTTTCATAGCTACAGGTGGTACGTGGCTGTCACACTGAACGGTGCTGATCTAGGACATTGCCACCATCGCCACAGGCCTGCTGGGTAGCACCACTCTCTATACAATGCTGTAGGTCCCATGTTTAATTTCTACATATATTCACTATTCAGGAGGACATAAAGATAGTCGAGAAAAGCATGGGGCCCATGAGATAGTTCAGTGGTCTCAAGCGCCTGCTTAGGCAACCACAGGGACTGTGGTTTCATCTCTGGCACCACATGCTGCACTAGCCCCACCCCCAGGGAGGGCTGAGCCGGCCACAGAAAGAAAGAAAGAAAGAAAGAAAGAAAGAAAGAAAGAAAGAAAGAAAGAAAGAAAGAAGAGAAAAGTAGATGTCTTTAAAAACAGAGAAATAATGCACCCTTCCCTAGGTTCCATCTCTGCTCTGCAAGCAGACAGAATACAGAAATTTCTGGTGACGTGAAGGCAGTGGTGTGACCTGCTGAGGTGTTACCACTGGTTGTGCAGGTAGTGACTTTTTTCCGTTGTTGTTTTAGTTAAGCTGGACGCCAGCAGTTTCACTGGATTATCCCAGGCAGGACGACAGACAAGGGAAGAAAACACTGCATTTTCCATTACCAATCATCTGGCGGCTTCTCAAAACCCAGTCCTGTCTTCTGATGAAGGACGTGCAAGGATCACCTGCGTCTTGAGAGTCAGGAAAGAAAAGAACCTGGCCAGTTCCCCAGAGCCTGAATGTCTGAGGAAGGGAAACGCGACAGTGGCTGCCTTCCCTCGGCGCAGACTGAGCTTCCAGTCGGCCCAAGTACAACGCCTCTTGGCAGAAGAGCTCAGCCTCGTGGGTTTCCAGGAAATGCGGACAGGATATCCCAAGTCAAGCGAAGCCATGCACAGATGTGGCCTCCTGTGAAAGTTCAGGGTGACCTGTGGCTAAACTTGGTTGGGGGTGCGTTTCCAGTGGCTCTGGAGAGTCAAGCTGGTAATGAGAGGTGGCATGTGGCAGCAAGGGACAGGGGCCACAAGGCGACAGCAGACCTTGAGACACAATGACCTTTTCCATGCAGAAATGAAATGGGGTGAATTTCTTCATTAGAATGAAAAGAGCAGAGGGTTAAAGAGTGCCTGAGAGTGTACTGTACAATTTCTTCCCAATCTGGCACCCAGAAGATGAAGCTCATTTTAACTTTTAATTTGAGAAAAAGAAAACAGGTTTGGCATTGCCCTGAGAATAGCTGGGCAGTTGGGACTCAGGAGTGTGGAGTCATATGTAGCTACTGCACAATAATTCATTCTGTTCCTGCCCCCAAATAGTCCACATTTAGACACAGTTTGTCTGCCACAAGACCCATCCACTTGCCAAGCAACTTTAATTCAGGAATGAAAACAGCAAGGTTAATTTTCAAACATTGTTCATACAAAAACATTTAAAGACATACTTAAATTCCTGCAAGTCATAACTTTATTAGCATTCTAAAACACACAATATCTTAACATAAATAGCATATTTATAAATATTAACTGTTTTGTTGCCTAATTCTGAATGACACTTCTCAATTTATTCAGGCAGGTTTCATCTGGGTTGAATATAACCGGTTTCTGTACATGATTCTATGCATAGTAGATTTTGCATATGTATTAAAATTCATGGAAAAAGGGGTTCCATTTTCAAATAAGCTAACCTACTTTCAGAATTGCAATGACGATCTTTTTCTTGACTTAATTTTGGAAAATAGTATGTTAATTTAAAATATTTCCATTATTGTCATGAAATAACCTTTTACTTCTTTTTCCTTCCTTCCTTCCTTCCTTCCTTCCTTCCTCCCTCCCTCCCTCCCTCCCTCTTCTCCCTTCTGCTCTTCCTCCCTCCCTTCTTCCTTTTTTTCTTTTCTTCTTTCTTCCTTCCTTTTTCCCTCTTCCTTTCTTCTTTTGTGCTAGGGATGGAAACCCGGGCCTTATACAAGCTACACTAGGCAAGAACTGTATCACTGAGCTGTAACCCTAGCTTTTACCTTAGTCACTACTCTCTAAACAATATAATAGAAACTCTTTACACAGTATTTACATTGCATTAAGTACTGTGAGTACTCTTGCAATGACTTCGAGTGTATGGGAGGATAGATATTGTATGTGAAGGCATGCCATTTTATGTAAGAAATTTGAGCAAACATGAAGTGGTGTTCTTCAGAATTCCGGAGCCAATCCTCAAATGATTCCTAGGAATGATTATAGTGCCCTCCTCCTCACAGGTGCTTGGGTCTCAAGGCCCTCTAGATGCCTTAAGTGTTCCTGACAAATCATGTCTGCATGACCTCCACTCTTTTTGGAAGAATCCACACATTTTTCCAATTCACCATAACCCTGCCTGGGCGATTTCACCCACCCAAGTAGAACAGTTCTGGTTTGATTGTGAGTGAAACCTAACACACACTAACCAAGACCCAAATGCACTGGGGACCTTTCCTCCAACCACCATGCCTTCCTTGCCAGGGGCATCTTCTTTTCCCCTTCATGGAGCCACTGTTTTCTGCTTTCATCAATGGATTCTCTATCAAATAAGATGAGCAGTGAACCTCTGAGGTTTTTTGACACAGCTAATATTCAGTACACACTAAGATTTCACATATCTCAGAAAAGTTTTTTCCTCCACCCAGAATTCAAAATCTACATGTATTTTCCAAGTGTCCCAACCCGCATGCCTACAATAACATGCAGCATTTCTTTTAGTGTACCAACCCAGAATGTTTTTCATTTTTGTAGATAGGAAAGACATCTTAAATAAAACAGTGCTAGCAAAAACAGCAGTTATTTCAATCTGAGTAACCGGGTTGTGGTGGTATTTCTTTTTTTCCATCCTCAATTCTGGTCTGAGTTATATGATAAATACACGATGATATAAGTCTTATGCAACAAATGCAGGCATCTGACTTGATCTGGCAAGATATTATTTACATATGAGCTTGAGACTGGAGCCAAATATCAAAAGGATTAAAATCTAATGATTACATCATCTAATGATGTCTTCTTCTTGGCTAGGATAGAGGTACCATCTCTGGAATTTATTTAGAATACAATTGAGTCATTCTAGCTCTGTCACCTTGGGAAAATTACTTAATCTCTTTGTAGCTCTGTTGGTTCATGTACGATATAATGTCTATCCTATTGGCTTATTAAAGAAGTTGACACATAGGAGGCATTGAAATTACTTTCTACATAGCAAAGTCTGTGTGAGTATTAATTATTATTGTTATTACTGTTGCTATTATTTTTTAAACTGATTTAGGAAAACTGGAGAGACTTGACATTTATTCTGAAGATGTGATATTAACTAGGTAAATATAGTTTCCACTTAGAGAATTTATAAACATATTTTGTGTACTTAAATATTTTCCAAATAACTATTTTAAATCAAATATAAACCCTTTCTGGAAATAATGTAATTTTAGAAAAAGATAATGTTTTGTAAGTGAATGACTCATCTTTGGAGAGTGAACAGAGAGATAAAAATTAGAAGGATAGGCACCAAAAGTGCTTGGTGAAACATCTTTATCACTATTTGGATCTTGAAGTTTTATTGCGTACTGACCTGAAAAAAGGTAGTCACGCAAGTACACTGGCTATTTCTCACATTGATTTGTACTTACCTCAGTATCCCTAAAGTAAGACTAACATTACTTTTCAATATTTTTTTTAAGGTAGTGAGATACTTCTCTGACGAACGCATTGTGTATAGGCTGAGAACTATTATTGCTAATCATTGTGCTTTACTCACACAGATGCACATAATGTCTGATACACATGACCTTTGATGCACTGTGTGGGGGACGCAGGCAGCAGAGCTGGCGCTGCACTGTGTGCTCCCCTAGGCAGCCTTTTGCTGCCAGCCTCCTACTTTGTGGTCAAGCTCCACGCAGTTTAATCACACACACAGACTCCACTAAAATTGCATGCTAACGTTAAACGTTTGCCCTCTTGTAGTTGTTCATGGCTTCAGCAGTCTGCAGCTAGACATGACCAAATGAGACTTCCTCGGAACTATTCAAGCTCCGCACTTGAGCCAGAGTGGAGAGACCTCCTGGGACAACTGGAGCAGTGGAAACTCCACAAAGTCCCTGCCCTAAGACTGAGGCTGAGCCACACTGTGATGTAGGATTGTGCACTCATGGGAACAAGTCTCCAAAAAGCAAGGGGATCTGTAATAAATTAATCACTTGCAATAACAAAACCCCAACCTTCTTCCAACAAAGATAACAGGATTCACAGACTCAGTAAGATGACATTCATAATAGAAGGTACAAAATAAAAGTTTGTTAGAACTGCAAGGATACAGTAGCCCATGGGTGGACCAGATAGCTCAGCAGCCTAAAGTGCCTGCTTAGGCAGGCACAGCGACCAGGGTTCGATCCCTGGCATGCCATGGCAGCTCCACCCCTGGGGTACTCTGAGACTGAGACTGGGTATGGGTATTGCACGCCTGTAAGCCCACCACTTGGGAGGTTGAAAACAGAAAGATCACTACGAGTCTAATCTACATAGTGAGTCCCTATAGACCCTGTACTAAAATACATTAAAAAACAAATACAAAAACCAAAAACAGTAACTCATGGCCAAAAGAAAAACAACCACTGAAAGCAGACCCAGAGAGACAATGGAATTAACTTTTTTTTTTTTTTTTTTTTCCCCAATACTGGGGATTGAACTCAGGAACTTGCATTTACCAGGCAAACTTATGTTGCTAAGCTATCTTCCCAGCCCTGATATTAACATATAAGAACTTCAAACTGTCTATAAAAAATATAAAGACTAAATAAAAATGTGAGGGCTGGCCTAATAGCTCAGTGGATTAAAGTGCCTGCAAGCAGGCACAGGGTCCAGGGGTTTGATCCCTAGACCTGCCATGCTGGTGATTGAGACTGGGCATGGTGGTATGCACCTGTAATCTCAGCTCTTGGGAGGCTGTAAAGAGGTGGATGACTATGAGTTCAATCTAGTAGTAAGACCCTGAACACCCTGTAGACCCTTCCCTAAAAATACAGAAAGAAAGAAAGAAGAAAGGAAAGGAAGAAAATGTGCAAAATGAAGAATGATATGGGCTATAAAAATTAAACAAGTCAAACTCTCAGATCTGGGAGTTATCATACCTGAAATGAACTCATTACATTGGGTACTACAGAAGCAAATAGACTAAATTTGAAGACAGGGCAATTAAAACTATCTACAACATGGGAGAATTAGAAAAAGGAACAAAAAAAAAAAAATAAAATAAAAGGAATTTAGTAGAAAACAGACTTTAAATACACTAGGCTCAGTGACAGTAGCCAGACGCAAAAGCACTGGGATTTTACGATTGCACTGATATGAAATGTTGGGAAAGCCATAGCTTAGAGACAGGAAGTTGATGAGTAGTTGGGTAGGGCTGGAGTTGTGAATGGGATGTGCCAGCAGAGTCCAACAGCCAGGGTTCCATACCTGGGATGCCATGCCGGCCCCACCCCAACGGGGCGCTGAGACTGGGATTGAGACTGGGCATGGTGGCACGCGCCTGTAATCCCAGCACTTGAGAGGCTGAAAACAGGAGGATTACTATAAATCCAATCTACATAGTGAGACCCTGTAGACCTTGTGTTAAATACACACAAAAAAGAAAGAAGGAAGGAAGGGAGGAAGGGAAGGTAAGAAAGAAAGAAAGAAAGAAAGAAAGAAAGAAAGAAAGAAAGAAAGAAAGAAAGAAAGAAAGAAAAGTGTCAGTGAATAGGCTTGAGATTACTTTGGGGGATATTAGAAATGTTATACAGGAATCTGAAACCTAAGAGCACAGCTGGCTGCCCTCATCTGTCTGGTGAGGTCTGGAGCAGGTCAAGGGCCAGCCTGACGGTGGCCTTTAGCAGCCTGATTTAACAGAATAAAGCACATTGGTCATCTGACCTAGACTCAAAACCTATAGAAAAGGTCAGATAATCACTGTGCCTTATTCTGCTAAATCTTTGGCGATTTGTTATGTAGCAACAACAGACAATTCAGAAATAAGAAGAAATCTTGATCTGACACTGGGTTCTGTAACAATCTGACAGCTGGCATCTCATTTAATGGTTAAAATACTGAACCCATTCCCCCTAAGATCAAGAACAAGGCAAAGATACCTACCCTTATCTTTTCTCCTCAGCAGAGTACAGGAGGCAGGAGGAAAATAAAGAGCGTAGAGATTAACAGAAAGTAGGACTGTGTCATCACAGATAAATAGGTTATGCATAAGTAAAATCTTCTTTTTTCCATACCAGGAATCAAATCAAACTTGTGTTTGCCATGCAGGCGCTATGTCACTGTACCATCCTAAAATGAAATCCTAAAATCCTCCCCTTATATGACTAGAATAAACAAATTAAATTAGAATGTTTTAGGACAAATATAAATATATGAATGCCAATTATATTTCTATGTATAAACCACAAATAAGCGAAATCAGAAAAAAATTCAAATACCATTTTCTCTAGGATTGAAAGCCTAAATACTTGAATTTATTTGTTTTCAGTTTTGAGAACCTAGAGTCTCACAGGTGGTTGGCAGGTACGCTTCCACAAAATCACATCTCCATCGCTGGAATATATTTAATAAAAATATATACAACACCTGTGCACCTAAAAGCTACAAAATATTAATCTGTGGGTTAAAAGTAACTCGGTGAGGGGCCCACCAAGATGGCTCAGTGGTCTAAAAGTGCCTGCTTAGGAAAGCTTAGGCGGCTGCAGGGACTGTGGTTCAATCCCCGGCACCACATGTGCGCCAGCCCTGCCCTTGGCGTGGGCTGAGCTGGGCATAAAAATAAATAAATAAACAAACAAAAGTTCTGAAACAAGAAAACATAAATAAAAAAAATAAAAGTAACTCGGTGAAGCCACCACTGCGGTTTATTGACTGGAAGACGCAGCATGGGGGCACAGTGTCCCAGGAGTCACCTTGCCTCCGTGGCCTGAATATGATGTTTGATGCCCTTTCCTGCAACTCTGGAGGGGTGCTTGGGCTCAGGCGCCATGCTGTGGACTTACGTGTGGTGCAGCAGATTAGATCAGACAGGTAAGACGGCGTCATTATGGCAGGGATGGAGGAAGCAGAATGCTGCCATGTTCTGTACCCTTTTCTAAAAGCCAAAGTTATATTTTGATGTAAAGCATTGAAGCTAGTACCACACCCCTGAGCTATGACCTCATCCCCACCCTCCCTGCCTTTGTTGAGACAGGGTCTTGCTCTGTAGCTCAGACTGGCCTTGAACTCAGTGTGATCCTCTTGCCTTAGCCTCCCAAGTGCTGGAATTACAAGTATGAGCCACTATGCCCAGTTTATCTTTCATTTTGAGACAGGATCCCTTGAAGTCATTGAGATGCCCAGGCTAGGTTTGAACTCAAGATCCTATTGCCTTAGTCTCTCAGAATACTAAGATTGTAAGCATGGGCTATTACTTCAGGCTCCCAAAAATGAACTTTAAAATGAAGCAAGAAGTATAAATGAGCTTGAGAGAGGAAAAACAGACAATTCCTCAACACTTCTAATTGTTTTGTCTTAATAAGAACAACGATATGAGGTGGGAAGGAAAGGAAATAGAAATGAATGAGAGGTTAGGAAACTGAGCGAAGATCACAGCTTCATGCTCAACGTGTCATTAAGAATGTTGGCAAGCAGTCATTTCCATCTGTCAAAGAAGTAAGTAGAGCAGCTCACCCAGGGAAGGGGAGGACAAGATTAGTAAGACTAATCTGTCGATCAGCGATTGCTGGCAGAAAAGTATACGGAAAGGAAGTCTTCAAGTATGAGACACTCATATTCGCAATAAAATTTAAAACTGGGTTTTGAAGTGTTCTCTTTTTCTTATAATGTGGCATTTAACAAGCTGGAATTGCATTTTCAGCTTTTGGTTTTGAAAGAAAACCTAAACTGGCCATGCAAATGGCATAAGAAGTTCACTGTTAAGTGAGCTGTTTCTCCCTCTGAAAGGTGCACTTAGGATTTCAGCCTTGTGGGTCGTGAGCAGAAATGCAGGCATCCTTACTTCAGGCAAGAAGTGGTGTGTGGCGGACATATGTAGTGTAATAGGAAAATGTGAGCCGGGTGTGGTGGCGCACACCTGTAATCCCAGCACTCGGGAGGCTGAGGCAGGAGGATTGGTGCGAGTTCGAGACCAGCCTGGGCTACAAAAGTGAGCTCAAGGCCAGTCTGAACTGCATAGCGAGACCCTGTCTCAAAAAGACAAAAAAAAAAAAAAAAGGAAAATGTGGTGAATACTTACATGAAAAATATTCTACAGTAAAAGGTACTGTCAGGGCTCGCTCCCTCAGTGTCTAGAGGTTATTCAAAATGTTCACCTTTCATAAGCACTGTGACTGGAGGAAAATAGGAGCCACACAGACCTCATTAAGGGGTGAATGAGGATTCACTTGTAATGTTTTCACAAGCCAGCCTGTCTGTGGGGTGACGCTGGGTGGCAGCACTCATTGTATTTTTTAAAATATTCTTTGGTTCAGGGTCTCACTATACAGTTCATACTCATAGTGATCTTCCTGTCCCAGTCTCCCCAGCACTGGGATTACAGGTGTGCACCACCACGCCTGGCTTTGGTGGTCGGCACAGCATACCTGGGCTTCCAGGGCTGGCACAGCCTGTGGTACTGGGGATCAAACCTGTGTCCTTGTACTTGTTAGGCAGGTGCTTAGATCCTTGAGCTATCTCCCCACCCTATACTCATCTGATCATGACACTCATGAAAGACTTCCAAAACTGCTTCAGAAAGTGGCAAGAACAATGCGCTATGCTTTTGAAATGAGCGGGAATATTTGGAAGGGGATTACTGAAAGTGAAAGTGTGTCATTTATTGTCCCAAAGTAATTTTTAGTTTACATATTCACAGAATAGTTCTATCACACTTTGTATACGCATCATAAAGCTCTAAACTTCACACAAGTCAATTTAAAGCCAACAGATTTCATACAACAGTACCATGTATTGGAGTCTATAAGGAAAAAGAAAATGTTCAAAGTATTAAAAGAAGACACGAGTCTGAGTGACCTGTGACTGCTTCAGACAATAGAAAAATGTCAGGTATGAGGACATGTGACCTCTGAGGCCTAGACAGTGCTTCTGCCCAGATCTCTGGAACATTACTTCTCAGAGCACCCATGAATGAAGACCAGCTCCTCTGTGTTGGCAAGACTGCGTACACACAGACTCTTCATTGAGAAGTCCCACCAGAGCCCTGACTCCTCACCATCCCTTTCCAAGGTGCTGGCTCCATGTGCAAAGCTGTCTGGGGACTTTAGATCACCAGCTGAACACATCACTGCTGACAGACCTCCTCAGAGAACAGAAAACTCCCCAGCCAAGTGCTGCCCAAATGATGAGACACCACAGTTTGCTACACAATTAGATGGTGGCTTAGCATATAAACAGCAAGCCATTTCAGAATGAATGCTATAATTATTTTTTTTAAAAAGAACACAATTTATACTCTTTGCTAGTGAGTAAGGCCGAATGATAGTGCAAGATATTTCAGCAATAAACTGATACTGTGTTCTCATATTTTTATGTGGATTCAGGATGCTTAAGTCCTTATCTAAGGGATTCCTCAATTCTATGAACAGAATAACTTTTTTCCCCATTTATATATCCTGTACAGGGTCTCAATACACAGCTCAGACTCATAGTGATCCCATTTTCAGCCATCCCAGAGCTGGAATTACAGGCATGCACCATGACTCAGTCGCCGACTCAGCCTGAGACTCAGCTGCCAACTCCGTGTGCCTTTGGGGCAGGGTTAGCACAGCATGCGTGACTGGATATGCAACCCTGGTCTCTGCACTTGCCAAAGCAGGCACTTAGTCCGCTGAGCTATCTTGTTGGCCCCTATAAACACAATAACTTAAAGGGGAAGAAAGGGAAGTACAGCTGAATTTCTTACTTTAAATGCAACTAAATGAAGCATCTATGTATTCAAACCTCTAGAAATCAAAAAGTTAAATAGCAGGTTGTAAGTTGTCTGTATTGTGTTTCTTCTGCTTTTATGAAAAAGCACCAAGTAAACAATGTGATATCATCATTTTATTGAAAAATGCCAAGTCACATCAGGCCTTATCTCTGTGACATGCTGTATTAGTTACTTTTTATTCGTTGCTGGGACAAATACCCAACACTCAAAATGAAGGAAGGAAAGGTTTATTTAGCTCACAGTTTGTGGAGGTTTCAGTCCTTATTCGGCTGGCCCAAGGCTGAGTGGAGCAGGGTGGAGAGCATCCAGTTCATGGCGGCAGAACAGCAACAAAATGGCGGCAGAGGTAGCCAACCAACACGGCAGCAGAGCAACAGCAGCAGTTAGAGCTCCAGTCTGTCTCTCTGTCTCTCTTTATATTACATTCAGGCTCTCCGCCTTAGCTCCCACCCTAGGCTACACCCATAATCCCAGAAGTACTTCCACCCATAATCCCATCAGTACTAAAACCTGTAATCCCAGGGATCATGGATCAAGTCTCAAACTCTAGAAGTCCCCACCCAGTGACTCAATGAGGTTTTGGGGGGACAACTAGACATAAACCATAACACATGCATTGGTTAGGGCCTTTGTTTTATAAGAAAGATAGCAGATATGTTTATGATTGAATGAAAAAAAAACACCTAAAAACATAGCTATATGTTGAATATTCATAGTATTACTAAATGTTAGCAAAACAGGTTTGTATCACAAAATCATCTGCATGATTGTGAGGGTCAGAAGGAAATCAATAGAGATGACTAGAATAATCCCCAGAGCTATTCTGACATTGAACTTTTTTTTTTTATATCCAATCCTTGGAATCAATCCCAGGATTTTATAAATGTCAGGCAAGCACTCTACCCCCTGGGCTGTGCTCCCAGTCTGAATATAATTTTTTCTAATCTTTTGAACTGCAGTCACCCCTTTTCTCAAGGCTATTCATTTGTTTATTTTTCAGTTCAAATATGATGTTGAACCCACTGAAATGAATTTTTATTTGTTGAACTTGGCTTCTTCATGTGAAATGCAATACTTACATCAATGCACATGTGAAATCTACTGATGTCTTGCCATTAAGGCCCTGTATGGTAACTAAACATAGGAATGACAAGAGCTAAAAGCTCAAAGATAAAACTTTTATGGTATATTTCTGTTAATTAGAAAATTGAAAAATCAGAGCACATAAAACTCATTTCTGTTTTGGTTAAGTGTAATAGGATGGATCAAAGCAACTCCATTCTAAAACAAACTCCTTAAGACGTGGAAGAACTATTGTAAATAATTGCAGCATTGAATTAATTTAAAATAACATGTAAATGCTCCAAAATGTGGTTTAAAAGCTACTGTGAAGTAAATGCTATAATTCTCCTGTCCATTACATTTTACTAATGAAAGTTTAACTAAGAAAGCTAATATCATTCTATATTTAGGTTGAGTTAGAATGGATGCGACTGATGTTTTTCAATAATGATATGAAACATCACAGAATTTATGAGAACACATGTGGTCTTGATTGCCAAAAATTAAACATACAAATTTGGGATTAGCTCCTTCAATGTGTTGCTGTGTTTTGGACATTGTTTAAATATGTTGCCCAACAAGATTCGGTGTTCTGAAAGTGTGGACTTCAGGCTGGGAGTATTGGGAGCTGATGAACCTTTAAGAGGCGGGGCCTAGCGGGAGGTCAATAGGTCATTGGGGTCATTTGGGGTTCTGCTCTAGGAAGGGACTACCATGGACCTGGGGACCTTGCTCATCTCCTATGACAGCAGGTGTTATAAAGGAATAAGCCTGGCCCCCGAATCTCTCTGCCTTCCAGTGTTGTCATGTGCTCTTTCTCAGCCACACGCATTCACGCCATGATGCCCCCCACCATGTAGTGACATAGTCAGGGAGGTCCTCCTGTGGATGCCAACACTGCATCCTTAAACCTCTACAGCTCTGAGCTATCTAAACCTGTGGTGATGTGAGACAGAAGCCTGATGTCCTGAGGTGTAAAGAGCAGGAACCAGAGCCCAAGGAGACCTGTTGTCTCTTGTAAATCCAGCAAGCCGAGATACAAGGCCACAGATAATGGCGTTTCCTGGAGTTGTCTATCCTGTCTGTTTTTTTATCTTTGTCTGGGATGTCACCTGCTAGGTTTCTTTTTTTTTTTTTAATTTATTTATTTTTTTCTTGTTTCAGAATCTTTATTTGTTTATTTACTCATTTTTATGGCTGGCTCAGCCCGCCCTGAGGGCAGGGCTGGGGCAGCATGTGGTGCCAGGGATCGAACCGTGGCCCCTGAAGCCGCCCAAGCTTTTCCAAGCAGGCGCTTTAGACCACTGAGCCATCCCACCAGGCCCCTGCTAGGTTTCTGTAAACCTAGAGTTTGGTGAATGCTAGAAGGCAATAGAGGTAGCACTTTTTTTTTTCTTTTTTTTGAGACAGGGTCTCAGTATGCAGTTGAGGCTGGCCTTGAGCTCACTTTTGTAGCCCAGGCTGGTCTCGAACTTGCACCGATCCTCCTGCCTCAGCCTCCCAAGTGCTGGGATTACAGGCGTGTGCCACCACGCCCGGCAGAGGTAGCACTTTGTTTACACTAAATTACTTATGCACAGTCCATAGCCTGTTTGTAGCCCTCAATAAATGCCTGAAGTTTTGGTGGCTCAGGGCTCACTTAGAAGAGAGACCAAGCTCGGTGAGACCTCTGAGGCTATATTTATCCAGTCTTCTGGTGTGTTCTGCTCTGACTGATAACATACAATATGAACTTCCCTTTATTTATAAAGTACTTGGTCTAAAATATTTTGGTTTTTTATTTTTATTCATTTTAATAAGAAAAAAAGATAAAATAGGAATGAAACAGTTTCAAAACGAGTTAGTAGGATGGTTACAATAATTTTTATTTTTTTGTCTTTTTGAGACAGGGTCTCGTTATGCAGTTCACGCTGGCTTTGAGCTCACTTTTTATAGGCCAGACTGGTCTTGAACTCACACCAATCAACCTGCCTCAGCCTACCAAGTGTTGGGATTATAGGTGTGTGCCACCACGGCCCAGCTGGTTACAATAATTAATACCATGCATATGGTTATCTTCATAGTAGTTATTCAGAGGACAAGATGCAGACCTGATATACAATATTAGTACAAATTTTTATTCTCCATGAATTAAGATAAAGTAGCTATATATCTATCCTAACTCATATATTATATATATATATATATATATATATATATATATATATATATATATAATATTCTTTTTAAAATTTTTAATACTAGAAGAAAATATCATACCATGTTTTATAAGTAGATTGTAAGTCAAAGATACAGTATAAGTCATAAAACAAAAAGTATAATTAAACAATACTCAGAAAATTAATTAAATATTAATTAAAATTAAATTAAATATTTCAAAACAATATTCCAAAATTCAAATCAAATTATGAGTCCAACATAGAGGCCAGAATGTTATATATCATATGTATGAATCTGTAATCAATTCAGAGTACTCGCATAGTATTTGAATAGGTTAATATATACAAAGATATAAACTAAGAAAAAGTTTTCAGGGTAGTAAAGAATTATTAAGAATAAAACAAGC
>PVJA010032365.1:0-24226 GCA_004027025.1 Myocastor coypus | reverse complement strand
AAAAAAAAAAAAAAGTAATGCTTATTGAATGTGCTAATGTTTAATTGTTTGATCAATCTTATATACCTGTATCTATTAATCTAAACTGATTTGATGATGAAAATATGTAATATAACCATTGTTAAATTTAAACAATAAAAATATTAAATAAAAAAAAAATTTCCCCTCCTGAAAAGGGAAAAGATAAAGGGAAAAAGGGAAAAAAATGTAGTAAGTCAGTTATGCTATGTGTCTCTTAGCTTATTTGAAAGAAAGGTTTATGCTAGTATTAATTAGAGAAATGTCAATGCCTATATCTTGTACTTTGAATAACTACTTTAAAGATATGGACTGTGTTAATTATTGTTAGTCTATCATTTTGTTATGAAATTTTGCTTTACTTTTTTCCCTAAATAAATTTTTTAAAATGCATAATAATAATAATAATAATAATAAAAAGAAGAATTAGGGTAGTGCTAGTTTCCTGGAATGCTTTTAGCAGTATGCCTTCCTTTAAATTTCATAAAACAGCACCTGCATACCAAACATGAAGACCTGAGTTTGATTCCTGCTATCCCCCAAAACAAAATAAGTTTCATTACAAAGTTTTAGGGTATTTGGATTAGATCTTCAATGAAACTTTCATAGAAATCAGCAATGTGGGGCCCGGTGGGATGGCTCAGTGATCTAAAGTGCCTGTTTGGGAAAGCTTGGGCGGCTTCAGGGACCGCAGTTCCATCCCAGCACCACACGCTGCACCAGCCCTGCCCTCGGGGCGGGCTGAGCCGGCCATAAAAATGAGTGAATAAACAAACAAAGATTCTGAAACAAGAAAAAAAATAAAATAAAATTCTAAAAAAAAAAAAAGAAATCAGCAATGAATCCATCCAGACCTGGGCCCTTTTCACTTGCTAAGTTTTTTATTAATGCTTCAATTTCATTGCCTGTTACTGGCCGCTTTGAAAATATATCCATTTCTTCTAAATTCTCCAAATATACTGGATTATGCGTTTGTGAAGTCATTGTTAATAATCTTTTCTTGTTTCAGCAGTGTCTCTTGTGATTTTACCTTTTTAATTTCTAGTTACATTGATCTGAATCATTCTTCTCTTTTTTTCTTTTTTCTTTTTTTTCTTTTTTTGGTTAAATGATCTATAGGTTTGTATACACTGAATAACCAATGCAATTCATTATTTCTTCGTATCAGTTTTTGGTCTAAATTTAACCTCCAATCTTTACAATTTCCTTCCTTGTACTACCTTTGTGTTTGGATTTTTTATTATTATTATTATTTTTTTTGAGGTACACTATTAGCTTATTAGTCTAAATCTGTTTTTATAACATGGGCATTTAGAGCTATAAATTCTCATAGATTGTGGCTAGAGGGCCACAGCAATCATACTATTCATACGTCTCCTTTCTGTACTTTCCAGGTTAATATGTACCTCCTTCATTTAAAGATACCTATGACTTTAAATTAAGAATGTTTCTTTTTTTTTTTTTTTGGTCTCCAATTCTGGAAATAAACCTATTTAAGTTAGTGTGTGTCATGCCTGTGGGTGTGGTACAGGCGAGGGAAGACACAAGGGTGAACCTGGCCTACCATACTGATACTGGAACTACTCTTTCTTTTTCTTGCAGAGTCTCACTACACAGTTCAGACTTCTAGTGATCCTCCTGTCTCAGCCTCCCCAGCACTGGAATTACACGCATGCACCTCCATGCCTGCTTTCAGGGCCAGCACAGCACAACCAGCTGGTATGACATACAGTACTGGGAACTGAATACAAATCTTTGAGCAGGCATTTAGACATCTGAGCTAGCTCCCTAGCCCCTGGAACTCTTAAGAAGAAAATTCTGATGAAAATATGTAATATAATCATTGTTAAATTTAAATTTAAAAAAAAAAGAAAATTCTCAGTGTGTCCCCCTGACTTCACCTTTTTCTATTACTTTATCCATATATGGTATGTTTTTCAGGCCAAAATTTTCTTCTGCAACAAATGTCATTTGTTTTCACAGAGATTCTTCACAGTCTAAGGCCTTCTAAGGATTTCACAAATTTACTCTTTAGGAGTAAACACCGTTAGTCCATGTATGTACTGTATTTCTTATTTTGACAGTCAAAATTTAATTTCCTGGATCAATAGTTACCTTAGTACTAGAAAAAGATCTGCTCTTATTCCTCTAAGGACTGGATTATATTTATTATTAATTATAGTTCTATCTATTTAATTCTATATGAGATAAATTCTTCTGTTATTTTCTTTGCATAGCTGTTTTTCTCTCATTCTGGAAGAGTTTTAATTAAGTGTTCATCTGTGTAGTCAGGGCTTCCTACTGAGGCAGCCATCTTGTCTGCAATACTGACTTGGAAAAAAAAAGTAGGAGTTGTTCTTGGTAAGGATGGAGGAAGGACATAAGGTGCTACCACATGGAAAAGCACAATAGCTAGTCCTTATACCAAGGGAACCCCTTATTCTGCTGTATTAAACAGGCACTCAGAAGCCTGCCCTCACTCTCCAACCCATATTTCCACACCTATGTCACCTGCCAGAGACATCTCCATTACCATGCCAAAGACATCTTGTCATTTACCCTAAGAACTTGTAGCTTCCCACAACTTCTCACTGGAGAGATTAGACATTGTTCCTGAGTTTAGCAGCAGTACTTTCCTTGCTTCAAGCCAATATTTTCTTCTGCAACAAAATGTCATTTGTTTTCACAGAGGTTCTTCACAATCCCAGGCCTTCTAAGGATTTCTCTCTCTCTTTTTTTTGCATCCATGTATCTAAGGCAGTGGTTTTCAGCCTTTCTAATGCTGTGACCCCGCAATACAGTTCCTCATGTTGCGGTGACCCCAAACCAAAAAATAATTTTGGTGGCTACTTCAAAACTGTAATTTTGCTACAGTTATGATTCAGAATGGCTTTAGGTGACCCCTGTGTTTTGGTCGTTCGACCCCCACCGGGGTCACGACCCACAGGTTGAGAACCACTGAACACGGAAAGGCTATATGGCATGTCCTTGGTCCACTACCTTGAAATGGAATTCCCATTTTGTAAACTGTAGCTAACAAAAATTTATTTCCAAAAACTTGTATTATCTCTTGTATTATTTTTTAAAGACCTCAGCATAATGTCTTTAAGAAGTGAAAAATTAGAATTATTAAGCATCGGGGCCTGGCGGGATGGCTCAGTGGTCTAAAGCGCCTGTATGGGGAAGCTTGGGCGGCTTCAGGGACCGCAGGTCGAACCCCAGCACCACATGCTGCGCCAGCCCTGCCCTCGGGGTGGGTTGAGCCAGCCATAAAAATGAGTGAATAAACAAAGGTTCTGAAACAAGAAAAAAATAATTTAAAAAAATTCTTTAGAATTATTAAGCATCATTTTAACTTAACTGGTAAAGCTATAATTTTGATTGATTTATGTAGGAGAAAAATGTTAATTCATGTAATTTTTGTTAATCTTCCAAGATATAAGAATATTAGCTCTCTGACAGGGAAAATATGACTGGGAAGAACAGCATATAACTGGTTTACAAATGATATCTAAAACATGCCTATAAATTACAGAAAAAACCACTGACCCACTAGAAAAAACTCATTATTATCCCAATTGCTTCAATAAGAGCCAAGGTGTGGGTACACACAGAATAGCAGTATGCTGTAATGGACAGAAAATAGCTTCAGTTTCCCTTTCAAGGAAAGAAAAGATTTGTTGAAATTCAACATCAGTATACTGATATTCCTAGATATGTGATGAAAACAAATATAGCACATGCGGTTCCATACACTACCCTGGGAATGGCAAGAGCACCCTCCAAGTCTGAAGAATTGCTATATTACATGTTAGTAATTAGTGAGACATGGTGGTACATGTAATTCCAGTTACATGGGGAGCTGGGGCAGGAGGCCTGTAAACTCAAAGAGTAGCCTAGACAATCTGGCAAGACCTACACTGGGAGGGAGAGAGGATGGAGATGGAAAGGGAAAGGGAAAGGGAGAGGAAGAACAGGGGAAAGAGGAGGAAGAGGGTGAGAGGGAGAAGAGGAAGAGGAGGAAGAGGAGGAAGTGGAGGAGGAGGTTGGGAATGTGGCTCGATGCTCCCTGAGTTCAATCTACCCAGAACCAAAAATCTAGCAATTAAAACTGGAAAAAGTTGTCATATCAGTATGGCCTGAGTAGGAAGCATAGAGTTAAGGGGGGGGGGCATCCTGCACAGGATACACAACAGGGAAAAATGCTGCACTGAGTGTTAGCCTATAAAATATCAGTATGATATTGTAAACAGAATTTTATTTCTATAGTTTTAAGTGGTAGCTCATATTCTCATTTTCTTTAAGCAATTTGTTTAGAGTATTATTGCCTTATATGATAATTAAAAATAAAGTATTTTTAAGTCAGAAGGTGGATAAAAAAAGCTCATACATGATAAGAATGTAAAGTCATCTTGGAAAACAACTTAATAATATCCAGTAAAACTGAAAATACACATTCCCTTTGTTAAGAACTCTCAATCCTTTAGAAAAAAAAAAGCTCTAAATAAACAGTCTATACTGTACCAGAAGACCAATATCAGAAAACCACAGCAGCTATATCTGGAAAAGTAGAAATCAGATATAGGCTAAAATCAAATCTGTTCTTACAAAAATGGGATTATAATCTGAGCATGGTGGTACATCCCAGCACATAGGAGGCTGAGGCAGGAGGATCATTATGAATTCAAGGGCAGCCTGGGCTACATAGTGAGTTCAGGGCCAACCTGAACTACTAGTGAGAGCTTGGAGGGAGGGATGGAGAGAGGGAGGCAGGCAGGGAGCAAGGGAGGGAAAGAGAGAGACAGAGAGAGATATTATACTATATATTTACTGATTTACAATTTGCTTCTTGCTATCAGTAATACAAAAGAGTGCTTTCATCCTAGCACTTCAAAGGCTGAAACAGAAGGATCACATGAGCCTAGAGTATCAAGGCCAGCCTAGGTAACATAGCAAAGACTCTATCTCAAAAGAAATGGGGCCAGAAGGGACTGTCACTGAAGCTTAGTGGTAAGAATGCTTGTCCAGTGTGTGTGAGACCAAATTCAGTCCTCATCAACACACACACACACACACACACACACACACACACACACACACATCCTTTTCCCATATATGTACATAGTTATTTCACTTATAAATTGTTGCGCAGTATGTCCCATAATCTGTACACCATATACACCATAACAAATGCTACAGCTGTATATATTTATCTGCCTGCCTCTCTCTCTCCCTCTCTCTCTCTCTCTCTCTCTCTCTCTCTCTCTCTCTCACACACACACACACACACACACACACACACAAATGTTGAGACAACATCTTCATAGTAAAACCCTACAAATGTTTTCCTGGAATAACTATAAGGAGATCTGTTGGATCAAAGGTTATAAGAAATTTAAAGGGCCAGGGAGATAGCTTAGTAGATTAAGCACTTGCCTGGCAAGTGCAGAGTCCTGAGTTCAATCCCTAGTGCTGGAGGAAAAAGAAAGAAAGAAAGAAAGAGAGAGAGAGAGAGAGAGAGAGAGAGAGAGAGAGAGAGAGAGAGAGAGAGAGAGAGAGAAGGAAGGAAGGAGAAAAAAATTTAAATATTGACCTTTGAATGTATAAGTTTACATTCCTACCCAGAAACTTCCTCTATACTCTTACCAATATTGAATATTATTGATGTTCTACATTTTTTGCAAGAGGTGAGCATAAAATGAGCATATTCATGGTTAGTTAGTGGAAGAAGAAATGCCAACTTTTTTATGTATTTAGTACAAAGTCTACAAAGTCTACTGGGTCTCACTATGTAGATCGGACTCATAGTGATTCTCCTTCAGCCTCCCAAGCACTTGGATTACAGTGCACACCACCACACCCAGTCACAATCACTGTCTCAGCTTGCCCCTAGGGTGGGGCAGGCACGACATGCTGGGGATCAAACTCTGGCTACTGTGCTCTGCCTAAGCAGGCACTTTAGTCCACTGAGCTATCTGACTGGCCCTAGAAATGCCAACTTTTATAAAGTTTTTAAATAGATACTGAATATGGCCACCAGGTAATTAGTATATATTGGCTAACAACATACTAGGAACTAGTTATCAAAAGGAATATATAGACAGATGAACAGATAATATAGAAATGATTCTAATGATATGAGTAGAGCTCTAAAATACATATTCAATGTGCTACAGCACAGTATTAAGGGGCTCAATCACCTTAAAAATAACCACTGAGATAATTCTTAAAGGACATGCACAGGTTTGCATGGGTAAAACGGGACGAGAGAAGTGGGAAATAAAAGGCAGCTATCACAGATTCTAAAATATAAAAGTAAGAGAATACAACTTCAGGCAATGACAAATAGTCTCACTGTAGAGTGCTAGCTGTGACCCAAAGATACATATCCAAGTCCAGGCCAAAAACATAACATAAAGGCTTTGAAAATATTAGTCTGCAAGATAAAGCTTTAGTGTGCTTCAATTGGGAAGTTGATTTTAGTAGCAGATGCTGGGCCATCAAGTGCACTCATAGATTGCATGGCAAGAGAGAACTAGGAAGGAATCAGGCCTGCATTTTAGCTCTGAGCAGACAAGAAGTATAACCAGCTGAAACAAAAAGGAAGAGTACATAAGTACTGTGGAGGTCAACTCCCAGGCAATCAGGGTGCAAAGAAAAGAAGGCTGATGATAAAGGCTGGAAAGGCAGAATGACCTCCTACATACTTCTGTGTGTGGCCTACACCATTACAGGCATCATGTGTACTGAATAAATACCAATGCAGAAAGCTGTCTGGCTTAGGCTGCCTCCTATATGACTACACCTCAGCTGTAACAAACACTGACATAGGTCAAGATCTGAACAGGCTGGCAGTCAAGTAATACCATATGTGGTACAGGCATACAAAGTCAGCAAAAGAACACCATGGCTGCTATTATTTAGCACTACTATGACACAATGTTTCTCAAAGTTGTCTCAATATAAGAAATTCCTAGGAACTTGTTTTAAAATAAAACAAAGGAGACTCTTTTGCTTCAACCAAGAGGTACTAAAAAAAGATTCCCAGGAGCAGAAGCCTGGCATTTTATTTACCAAGAAATCTACATGCTCCACTTAAGGAAGTTTTAGGAGATCTGATTTTGAATTTCTTGAAAATACAAAGAGCAAAATAGGTAAAAAAAAAATATCAGAAAGTTATTCAGTTATTGTTTCCTAAAGGTAATTTATCTACCTAAAACTCTAAGAAAATGAACTGAAAAAATATGAGAAATGAATATATTGATAAAATATTTATTCATTGAGATTGCAGGATAAAAATGTCCATACGATAAAGAAATACAGGAACTGTAAGCTAGATAAAATGCACAGACTGGAATTAAGAACTGAAGAAATTTATCAGCAGGGTGGAAAGCTTAAAAGCAAGAAACTGTGTGACAAAATACAGAGAGAAAAATACCTAAGGTATTCCTCCCAGGATATCTCAGGAGGAAATGCTGGAAAAATGCGTATCTGCTTTATGGAAGGTAAACCAAAGGTCTCATTAGTAAATAACACAGGAACATTTTACAATTGGATATTTCACAGTCACTAAATGGAGATAAACTGTAATGTATATACAGCATAAACTAAACTTAGAGAAAGAGCTCTACCTTACCTCTGTAGATCTGCATAAATCTGTGTCCTACATAATCATTGAGGTATTTAGGAGAATGCAGACAAACTACAAGGTTGATCTTCCTCATATAGGGAAGCAGATTGCACATTCTCCAGTTCAGCACTGGTGGCCATCTATAAGAATCAATAAGATCTAATATTGAGGAAAGGGCTATGGCTAAGTGATGAAGCTAGAGGATATTGATTAGTTGAAGAACTGCTTAGTTTCAGCTACATTTCCATGCACCTGTCTAATGATTTTTTTTTCAGTAAGAATTAAGTCTTTTACTGAAGGAGAAAGATGGGTTGTGCTAGACTCTCTGAAAGAATGGGAACACTGACCACTGTAAAGAAAGAGAAAACAAGTTATCAGAGAAATATAATAGAATCACAAGGCTGAGGGCCAAACTGAGGCTAGAAATTGCAAATGCATGGTAATACATAGTAATATGCTCTACCACATAGCTTTCTTCATAAATACCTCAGAGAAAGCAGACTAGTTCATGAATCTGGTTGACAGGGAAATAAATAAAGTCATAGCACAAGGAGATTCACAGTACAGGAAGGGCCACATCTAAAAAGAATTTTTTTAAAAAGTGAAGAGAGAAGAATCATAGAGAGAAAGCAGACATGTAAATAGCTTAAAAGTGGCAAAAGATTACAAGCATGATCTTGGTGGAAGTAGTTGAACAAATTGAATGGAATAACAGTCTGTCAACAGAGAATGAGATATCTCAAACATTGAAAGGTGATGAATACTATTTCCAACGTGTAACCGTGGCTAAAAATGTTTGAGGTTCAGTAGAGATCATCATAATTGAGGAAATAAAAAACTGCATGGACGAGTGTTAAAAGCTTCAACTACACAGACATAAAAATCAACCACAAGGCAACAAGGAATCTAGTTGACACTAGTGTGGTTCCAATCCATCTGAGGAGACCAACTAGAAAGCCAGGAGGTAACTGTAACTAGAAAACAAAGGAAAGTGACAGAACTAAGCAAGTAGTATGAACCCCAAAGAAGTATCTTGTAAGAGATATAAAAGAAGTAATCTCTTACTCTCATTTAATACCCTTTTTTGTTTCCTTGTAAACCAATCATTTACTAGGAAAAATATCAAAGGATGGAGAGGCTAAAATTTGGTACATGCTTATATTTCTAAATATCTATGTGAAAATGTGTAACTGCTTTTATCACATTCCATAGGGATTTATTAAAATATCAATGATTTATGGAAAATACCAATTCCAAGTTAAGTCTAAGACAGCGGTTATCAACCTGTGGGTCACAACCCCAGCAGGGGTTGAACGACCAAAACACAAGGGTCGCCTAAAGTCATCGGAAAATACATATTTAAACCCATGCTATGCCATGGTGAAATGTTATTTATTGGAATTAGTAATAAATATTTCTCAACATATAATTAAGTATTGTTTTTGTGATGAATCACTGTTTAAATTATGTTTGATTTGTAGCAATGAGAATACATAATGCGTATCAGATATTTACATTCCAAGTCATAACTGTACCAAAATTACAGTTTTGAAGTAGCCACCAAAAATTATTTTTTGGTTTGGGGTCACCGCAATATGAGAAACTGTATTGCAGGGTCATGGCATTAGAAAGGTTGAGAACCACTGGTCTAAGATATTTGATATTCAGAAAGACAATGATAAGCTCAAGCATCCATGTTTTAGAGTAATAGTACCACTAAGCTTTTCTTCTGGAGGGCTTAGAATGTAAGTTTATAGACCAAAAATTACAGAAATAAGAAAATGGCTATAAGAATAGCCAATATTTTGGCCCTAGCCCTTCAGGGTCAGTGAGGACTCAGGATAGAACAGAACCTGTGCTATAATAGCCTATAACTCAGTGGTTTCCCAAATTTTCTGTTCAAGGAGAGTGAGGGACCACAGAGGAAAGGGACTGAAGGTAAATAGTGTGCCTAAGGAGAGTCACCTGGAAAGAAAACATTCTCTTGGGCTTTCACAGAGAGCAAACTGGTCAAGCAATGGCCGTGGACTCATCCAGAAGGCTGACACTGACAACAATTCTACAAAGCACTGTACATGGTTCCAAAGTAAATCCTGAGGGGATATGACTGACCTTGAGAGGTATAAAAAATACATGTTTTGTTATACAGGTCTTGCTTTAACTTGCCCTTGACCACCTTGCAGAAAAGCTTACACATGATGCACAAAACTTAAGGGTAGTTTAGTATGCTGAGCTGTAAAAGGCTCAAATAAAAAGCTTCCAACATTGCCAGTTTCACCAGTAGCACACTGCAAGTATGGAACATTTGACTATGTATACAACTACCTTCTCTCAGATCAAACAGAAGAAATCTATTGTGCCAATATCCATTAGAAAATTTATCCTGTCTACACCCTGTGCCCTGTATAACTATAAAGGGGACAACAATACGCATTGTATCAATTATTGTGAATGTTCTACTAACATGTTTTGAAACTGTCACATTGTAATTTCTTATTAAAAGTAAACAAACAATAAATAAATAACTGAAGTACATTAACAAGGAGACCAAATTCTAAATTTCATCCTTGTGTAATCAATTCCTTTCTGAGGGTGGGCAGAATTTGTGAATATAAGCTATTCACTTTTGGTTATGCTATAGCACAAAAGGGAGAGTACCGTGTTGGGCTTCACTTACCAGGTAAGCTTTCAACATCAGAGTTTCTCTGGCAGGCTTTAGAAGAAGAAAGCAGAGAGATGTACACTGGCTGGGCTAGAAGAAAGTTTTAGTTCTACAATGAAAACTGGCTACTTGGCCACACAGCACAGGCCTGTAGGCAGCCCCACCTCCTGTTTGCTATAAGTCAGGAGACACTGTCTTATGTTTAAAGAATAATCATCATCCTGCCTATTTATATGCTATGTACAAAGCAGCCACATGTGGCTATTTCATTCTTATATCTTATGTGGGTATAAGAATGGCCAGTGAAGATATATTTTTCTCATAAAATATATATTATCTTTTAGATTTCCAGAGATATGAGAAGTAGAAGCTAATCAAATGAAAATTAAATATTACTTATGACAAAGACATAACACTCATTAGTATTTTGGGTCTCTACAACATAATTTGTTCTAACACCTTACAAGAAAAATTTACTTTTTCCAGGACTGATAAGTACCATACATATATGAACTGCTTGTCAACATTTATTCACAAAAATAAAACAATAGTATTTGTTTAACAAAAATAATTAAGTTAAAGTACTTCCTCATTTACACATTTTGAATCAGATAAATAACACTGTTCAGAGGTGCATCCTGCCATCTGCTGGGAAGGAAAGTGAAATTTTTATATCAAGAAGTTATGTAACCATCATCATGCTACTAAGCACTCAACCAAAAAACTGGTATAAATGAATCTGTATAAATAAACACACATACACACTCTGTGCATGGGGTAACTAAGTAGGAATTAGATTTATCTCTAAAGTGAAAACCAGGATAAACAGAGGTCTGAATGGGTGCAGAGGCAGAGAATGTGTATTTCTAGTTTGAGTTTTACTTCGGGGAAATAAAAAAATTCTAAGATGGATGTTAATGACATGATGGCTCTACAACTATGTAAATGTGGTTACTGCCAACAAAATGTATACTTAAAAAGCCTACATTTTTGTTATGCATATTTAACACAATGCAAGCTGAAAATGGAGGAAAGGGAGGGGGAGAGAAAAAGATGAAACAGAAAATAAAGGAAGGGAAGGGGTGGGGAGGAAGAACTGACTGGAGGGTAAATCAAAAAAGCATGTCCAGACCAAGGAAAATGAAGATTAGGGTTGAAAATCTCAACAGTAACTTTAAAATAAAATACAACTATGTCCAAAATATTTTATTGAAATTCTTCCTCCAAATCAGAATCACTTAGAGATGATAATAAAAATCCTACTAAATATTACACTATATTGTGTAATAAAAGGTTCCTGTAAAAAGTATAGTAGAAAAACAAGAACATTTCTGTGGCTACATTAGCCACTTAAGTGGTAACTCCACTCATTACAAGTCTCAGATGCCTGAATGTGGCAGACCTTTCCAAACATGCTGTGCCAAGAGATAGCTGCCACAGTCTTCCCACCATCCCGGCTCCACTGTGATGTAACCTTGTAGGACCTCTACCCATGCCATGAGGTGAAGTCCAGCCTCTCTTCTTTTTTCTGGGTGACCTCAGGACATGGCAGAAGTGACACTGTACACTTACCTGTAAGGTGAGAAAGATGTTCTGCCAACATCCTGCATGACTTCTGTCAAGATGCCTTTGTTACAAATGCACTCTCCTACAATACACTACCAAGCCCTGAAGTAACTTCCTGAGCTCAACCTTATCAAACCAGGGCAGTTAGAAGACAAAACTGAAGGGGCCTCAGGCCCATCAGGTCACACTCCACACCCCCCATGTTTTGGTCATACCAGCTAAGGCCTCACACATCATGGAACAGATGGCCAACCCCTCTACCTTGTATAAGTTCTTCCTACAAAATTGATGGCTGCAACTGATTGGCGTTTTGTTTTACAGCCTAAGGAAGATGATTAATATGTCATTGTAGGCTTGAATATAAAAACTGATAGTGTTACACTACCCACTCTTGCACTCCCATGTGGATAGACCTCTGTCCCTCATTTACTGCTCTCTAATCAGACTGACTGAAAGAGGAGAGAAAGAAGTAAGCATACCTAGCACAGCCTCATCCTTTCCCTTTTCTCCAAATCAGCTAACTCTAAAGACAGCCCTGAAAGCCATACACTTTCAGGGTCTGCTCCCTGCTGGACAGGTCAGCAGTTGGGTAGGGTGTGCCCAATTCACAACCTACTGCCAGGTCCACTATTTCTTTGCCAATGAAATCTATCAAAGGCACTGCCTTCTGCCTAATACCTGGCTATAATCTTGGTGGGGGAGAGAAATGGGATTAATAGGTCCTCTAAAGTCCCAATAAAAACTGCTAACAGAAATACTATTTGAAATCATTATTTACTAGAAGAAATGTCTGTTACTTGCTGTCTCCATTTCTCCCCTTTCCTTTTTGAACAACAATAAGCTGTTCTTATTGTGACAATCTCCTTGTTGGCCAAAAGCTCAGCCTGTATTTGATGATTAGTGGCATTTGACAGTTTATTGTGTCATCCTCAAAATACTTTGTTTTCCAGGGCTGGGGAAATAGCTCAGCAGCATAAAATTTTGTTTTCCAGACTTCTACACTCAGCAATATGAGCTTCAGGGGTCATGACTTGGTTCTCTTCTCATCTCATCTCATCTCTTCAGTAATTCTTTTAGTGTTATCCAGTCTCATGGCATTAAATATATATAAATGACTCCCAAATTTATATTTCTATCTCAGATTTCTCTCTTGAACTGTCAACTTATAAGCAGTGGCTTCCTTAACAACTCTATATGGACACTTACCTAATAAACAACTTAAATTCAATGTTGACAAAACTGAACCCTTGACCTTGTCACTTATGCATATTCCATCCACAGTGGCAATTCCATCTTTTCAGTTAAATCTTAGCATCTCCTTTGAGTCCTCTTCTCTAAAAGCTACATCCAGCCGGGCGTGGTGGCTCACGCCTGTAATCCCAGCACTTGGGAGGCTGAGGCAGGAGGATTGGTGGGGGTTCGAGACCAGCCTGGGCTACAAAAGTGAGCGCAGGACCAGCCTCAACTGCATAGCAAGACCCTGTCTCAAAAAGACAAAAAAAAAAAAAAAAAAAAAAAAAAAAAAAAAAAAAAAAAAAAAAAAAAAAAAAAAAAAAAAAAAAAAAAAAAAAAAAAAAAAAAAAAAGCTACATCCAACCCATTATACTGATTTATGCAATACTCTAATTCACACATGCACACCCTTTTTTAAAACCACCTCTATTGGTGCAATTATACCTTATTTTATTTTATTATTGTTTTAATTACTTCAGTAAGTTCTCCTAAATGGTCTGCTTCTCTCTTTTTTCTATTCTTAACATAGCATCAGATTGATTACACAAGTCAAACTGTTATATTTTTACTCAAAATCCTTTGAAGAGTTCCCATTTCATTTAGTGTTGAAGTCCTTAGAGTGGTCAACAAGAACCTTACTGAGGCTTTCACCTCCTCTCCTACAATCAACCCACTTAACTGTACTCAGGCCACACTGGCTTCTTTGCTCTTCTCTGAACTCTTAAGGACACTCCTGCTCTTTCCCAGATTCTGTTGGCAGACATCTAAGTCTTTGCTCAAGTCTCACTTTGTTAACAGGCCTCTATGCCTTCTGTACTGAGATTCAATCCCCTTGCATCAAATATACTTTATTTATCTTCTTCATTTTTTTCTCATATCAGAGCCCTAGGTAGACTGACAGTGGAGCTCTATTCCATCCATTTGGATCCCCAGCCTCTTCCATTAAAAGTTTCTGCTCCAGCTAGTACCTCTGAAAACCTTTCCACTTGGCTAATTAATATTGGCAGGGGAAGAATATACACAGGATAGAGAAGGAAGATCTGCTTCAAAGAGGCTTAGCTATGAAGTAATATGTATACTATTTCCAAGACTTCCATTTGTAAGAACCAGTCATATGGTCATATCTGGCTTCAAGGGTGGCAGGTTATATAATCTAGTTATATTCCCTGAAAGAAAAAGGAAAATGAACCTTAGTGGTACTTGAATTACCAATCACCTCTGCTCCCTTTCTTAATGCATAGAGCACAGTCTACTCCTACCACATTACATATACTCAGTGAAAAAACCTGTGCTCTATTCAGCCAGTGTGTCTGGGATCTCTGGATTTAGCACAGTCAGGACCACAGGTAACTTCATGATGCCACCTATGAACTAAAAAGGCAAGGCATCTGTTATGGTTTGTGTGTAAATGTCTCCCCCAAAGCCTCATACAGTCATGAGGCAGGCTTCTATGATTAATTCATGATCCAGTGCTAGGATTATAGGTGTGATTGCTGCACCCACCCTGAAGCAGATAGCCTAAATGTAACATAAAGGAAGGAAAAAGCCTTATTCTCTACCTCTGCTCCTCCCTTTCTTGCTCTTGCATCCTCCCATATTGACTGGGTAAGAGACAGCCATGGAGAGACAGCTATGGAGACAAGACTTGCTAAAAAGAGATACTGAGATATTTAACCTCAGGCCATGAAGTACTCAGCCTGATCCTTGCAGTGAGAACCCATTGCACTGAGAAAAAGCTGGATCTAAAAATAGCCAATGAGCCGGACCTGGTGGCGCAGGCCTGTAATCCCAGCACTTGAGAGGCTGAGGCAGGAGGATCGGTGCGAGTTCAAGACCAGCCTGGGCTATCAAAGCGAGCTCAAGGCCAGCCTGAACTGCATAGCAAGACCCTGTCTCAAAAAGACAAAAAAAAAAAAAAAAAAAAAAAAAAAAAAAAAAAAAAAAAAAAAAAAAAAATAGCCAATGACATTAAGTAACTGAACACTTGTCCTGGTTGTCTACATCTAACACAGATCTGAGGCCTGATCACCTACCCTATCCATGAGGGCAAGCAAAGACATTTCACTCTAGATACTGCCACACCCTGAATGAACAGAAGTGTATCTCATAAATCCAGTGGCTGTTAAGGCTAGCCATGGAATGAGTTTCTGGACTCCAAAACTGCAGATGCTACAAGAAAAATACTCATTCAAAAATATAAAAAATGGGGCTGACAAGATAGCTCAGTGGTCTAAAGCACCTGCTTAGGCAAGCTTAGGCAACCCTGAGGACCCCAGTTCAATCCCCAGCACCACATGCTGTGCCAGTCCCACCCCCCAGGGCAGCCTGAGCCAGCCATAACTTAAATAAAGTTTGAAAAAAAAAAAAAAAAATATATATATATATATATATATATATATATATATAATTCTGGTTTTGGACTCATTTGCTTGTCTTTTCTCCTTCATATTCATTTTTTAAAAATTATTTTATTTTCCATATTATTTCCTAGCTTTATCTTTTAGTTCTCATTTTTTCTGTTACCTCTTTATAATTCCATAAATATTCTTCTACTTCATAATAGGATCCCCTGTCTCATTTTTCTCTCATTTCTTCCCTCTGTTTAATTCTTCAAAATTTTGTTTTTCGCCTTTTCTCATTCCTAAAATCCTGTATCTTTAATATTACAGCTATTAAGCTTTATTAAATTTTAGAAAGATAGCTAAAGACTAATAAAATTTAATAGTTTTGTGTTACTACTGTTGAATTTTTTTCTATCATTAGTGGAAGTGGAGTTATCATATTTAGTAGATATTTACTGAATATCAGTATTTCTTTTGTCTTAGGGTTTATACTATAATCACATATATCTAATTTTGAAGATGTACGTTAATGGTTCTTAAGGTATGTCAAAATCTAGTTTGACTTGCACAACATTATTATTGCTGATTTACTTGCTATAGCCAGGATCACATACTTACTGCTATTAATAGGGTTTCTGTGTATGTCAATACTAATTACCTTTGTGACACTAGTAATACTGAGGTCCAGAACTGGGTACTAGTATAATACATTACATCTCCCCTCACAAATTAACTGAGCTCATCAGAACTTGGGACAGAGGCAAAGGACTATAGCCAGCCACACCCTGAGTATATCAATTAAAAGCTAATTAAGCAGATCTCCTACCAGCAACACCCTTTGCACTAGAAGTGACTGATACTTATGCTCAAAACAGAAGCATGAAAAAGTCAATTTAGGGGCCTGGCGGAATGGCTCAGTGGTCTAACGCGCCTGCTTGGGGAAGCTTGGGCGGCTTCAGGGACCGCGGTTCTATCCCTGGCACCACATGCTGCGCCAGCCCTGCCCTCGGGGCGGGCTGAGCCGGCCATAAAAATGAGTGAATAAACAAACAAAGGTTCTGAAAACAAGAAAAAATAAATAAAAAAAAAAAAAAGAAAAAGTCAATTTAAAACTTCCCCAAACTACCATATCCCCCAAAGCTGATCTACAGAGCACCAAAGGAGATGAAAGTAAAAGCCACACAGCTGAATTATTGGAAAGGACATTAGGGGAGATCAAAAACAGATCAGTGAAGTGTGTCAAGGGCTCACAGAAAATATAACTAATCAGATAATAGAATCAATAAACAAAACAATAAGGAAACTTAGAGAAGACTACTAAAAAGACAGCTGATATAAAAACATCAATGACAAGTTTAGCACAGAACTAGAGTCCAACATAAGGTTCTCAATGAAATATAGGAGAAGAAAAAAAGAAACTCAAGAAATTAAAAATTATACTTAAACCACGAGCAGCAGAAGTGACCAATATAAGGATACACTATCAGAAGACAGGGATGCTTTCAAACACCAATTACTCAGAAATACCTTAAAACAATAAGAAACTATGAAAAATGTATTCGGTATCTGTTAGATGACATAAAAGTAAGTGGAGTAAGTGAAAATCAGATAGCACAAAAGGAATAAAAAGCCTGTTTACAGAAATAAGAGCAAAAATTTCCTAATTTTTGGTAAAGAATTAAACATACAGGTAACTGAGACATAAAAAAAAAAAAAAAAAAAACCAAATAGCCACAATCAAAACAGTACCTCTCTGCTTTAGATCATAGTTATAATGCCAGAATTCCAGCACACACAAGCTGTAAGAGAAAAGCAACAAATTACTTATAAAGGTAATCCCATTAGAATTACAGACTTCTCAACATGAACCTTAAAGTAGGCCAGGAAAGCTTGAAGTGTTTCAAGTCCTAAAAGACAACTTCCAACCCTTACTGATATATCCCACAAAACTTTCTCTCAAAAGTAGTAAAGAGGGCCCGGCAGGATGGTGCAGTGGTCTAAAGTGCCTGCAGGTGCCCCTCAGGGCAGGCTGAGCTGGCCATAAAAATAAATAAACAAACAAACAAAAGTTCTGAAACAAGAAAAAAATAAAATAAAAATTAAAAAAAAAAAAAGTAGTGAAGAAATAATGTACTGCATTTCCATGACAAAGAGGACCTCAAGAAATTCATGACCACCAAACGAGCCTACAAAATTTTCAAGAGTAACACTGGGCATGGTGGCGCACACCTGTAATCCCAGAACTTGGGAGGCTGAAAACAGGAGAACTGGAGTCCAATCTATGTAGTGAGACCCTGTAGACCAGCGGTTCTCAACCTGTGGGTCGCGACCCCAGTGGGGGTCGAATGACCAAAACACAGGTGTCACCTAAAGCCATCAGAAAATATATATTTAAACCCATACTATGCCATGGTGAAATGTTATTTATTGGAATTAGTAATTTGAAGTAGCCACCAAAATTATTTTTTGGTTTGGGGTCACCACAACATGAGGAACTGTATTGTGGGGTCACAGCATCAGAAAGGTTGAGAACCACTGCTGTAGACCCTGTACTAAACACATAAAACCTAAAAACTAAAAAAAAAAAAAAATTTCAAGTGTAATCCTGAATGAGACAATGAAGCTAAAAATGCCAAAACATCATAGGAATTAATAGGACAGGCAGAGTAAGCAGTTAAACAGAAAAGAGAGAGGACAGCCATTGGAAAATCATGATGTAGAGTAAGTTGACACCTTCCAGTAATAACTCTCAATGTGAACGGTCTGAATTCCTGAATTAAAAGACACAGATTAGCGGATGGATCAAGAAACAAAACTTAATGGTATGTATTATATAAGAAATATATGTTTACCAAAAGGAACTTATAGACTAAAAAACAAAAAATAGAAAACAATATTCCATGCAACAACCCCCTCCCAAAAGGAATAATTATTCTAATTTCAGATAGAAAGAGCTATCAATTATAAGCATACATGTAACAAATACTGGCATATTCAACTTCATAAAACAGACAACACTGGATAGAAAAACACAATTATAATGTGGGAGCTTAATACTACACTGTCAGAAACAGACAAACTAGGAAAAAAAAGCAACAAAGAAATACTAAATAAATGGATTTCACAGACATCCACACCTAGAATGTACTTATCTTCTCCATAGCACATGGGATTTCTCCAAAACAGACCATATGCTAGTCCATAAAACATACTTAAATAAATATAAAAGAACTGAAATTACCCCGTGCATATTATCAGATCATAGTGCAAAGAAATTAGGAATTAATAACAAAAGAAATCACAAATTATATGAACATATGAAAATTAGCACATTCCTGTCAACTTGAACCACTGTTGGTTAGTACATACACACATGTCTCATGAGATAGCCTGAACCACCAGGGATTAGCTATTTAATACCAGAAAAAAGAAATTCAGATCAGAGATAACCAGCAAGAAGACACAAGAATTATGGCCCAGTTGTGAATATGTCAAGCAATACTCTCTCTTAAGAACCTAGATTCTGAATTATGACTATAAAGTATATTCTATCATTAAAACTAAAAGGCTTTAAGATAAAGTCTAGAATGACTTTCTGAAAAGAGTATGGCATTTTTAAAACTCTAGAAATAAGAGAAAAAGAAAAGTTATTGATAAGCATCCCACAAAATTTGTAAACACCACAAAAAAGGGCAGATATCAATGTACAGCCAAATACTGTTATTTTAAAAACTACTTCTGGTCATAAGTACAATATGGCAACAGCTGGAAAATACAGTGCTTTCCTCAACAGAAAAGCTACAGAAACTAAATCCTTTATTTCATCCTTTGTAGCATGTAAGCCCTCTCAACATGAAGAAAAACTGCTTGAAAAGAACTTTAAACCTGGGCCCGGCAGGATGGCTCAGTGGTCTAAAGCGCCTGCTTAGGAAAGCTTAGGCGGCTGCAGGGACCACGGTTCGATCCCCGGCACCACATGCTGCACCAGCCCTGCCCTCGGGGCAGACTGAGCCGGCCATAAAAATAAACAAACAAAAGTTCTGAAACAAGAAAAAAATAATAATAATAAAATAAAAATTTCCTAAAAAAAAAAAGAACTTTAAATCTTATTGAAAGCTCAAAATAATAAGCATAAGGGAGGGATATATACCTTGTACAGTTTTATTATCAAAAGAAATCTACATTTTACTTTGGGAAGGCAACATCAAAAAATTTACTGAATGAAAAAGACTATTTCAAATGTAATAAGCTCTCCATCTCCAAAATTCTGGTTTTATTCATTTATTTATTTATTGTATTTAGTATAGGGCCTATAGGGTCTTTACTATACAGATTGGACTCGTAGTGATTCTCCTGTTTTCAGCCTCCCAAATACTGGGATTAAAGGCATACACCACCATGCCCAGTCTCAGTTGTTGTCTCAGTGCACCCCTGGGGTGGGTCCAGCATGGCACACCAGGGATTGAACCCCAGTCTCTGAGTCTGCCTAAGCAGGTGGTTTAATCTGCTGAGCTATCTGGCTGGCCCCAAAATTCTGTTTTTAAAACTCAGTAAGGACAACCATTATGGAACTCAGTATGGAGTTTCCTCAAAAAACTAAGATTGGAGGTCCCATTCAAGCCAACAATACACCTTCTAAGTATTTTTTCCAAAAGAGCTGAAATCATCATACCAGAGCAATATATGTGCACCCATATTTATAGCAGCACAATTTCTTATAGCTAAATTTTGGAAACAACCCAAATGGCCATCAACTGAGGACTGGATAAAAAAGACATGGTATCAAAATAATTTCTAGGCTTTTGTAGATAAATGAATGCAGCTAGAGGCTATATTGTTAACTGAAATAAATCAGATCCACATGTACAAACACTGTATCATCTTGATAGTATGAGAACCTAAAGAGTAATGAGAACCTGAAGGGTACAACACTTGGAAGGCTGTAAACAGATGGATCACTACGAGGATGGTCTAGTAGTGAGACCCTAAACATCCTGTATACCCTTCCCTAAACATACCTAAATAAATAAATAAATGTAAATGGCACAACAGATACTGTGAAAGGGAAAGAAATTGTTCAATGGGAAGGAAAAACTTGGATGAGGAAAAGGACAACTGAAAGAAGGGGAAAAGATGTATTTAGGTACATATGTAGAACAGTTTAGATAATTGTATTGTGCATTTCTGCTGGTCTTTTTGAACTGGGGATCGAACTCAAGCCCTTGCACTTGCCAGAGAAGCACTTATTCTACTGAGACATCTCTCCAGCCCCTCTGCTGGTCTTTTAAATGAGCATTTAATGCTTAAATCTTTTTTTTAACTCTGATTCATTTTCTTCCTCTTTTGAATTTCTTATAACTTCTTATTGTTTTGTTTTTCTTTAAACAAATCTTTTATTAAAGATAAACAAAACATTTATATCTAGTAATCTGAACAACTAATATGAAGACAGTGTCATATAATATACAACCATTGTTGAATTGCTATTACTTTGCTTAGTGAAATCTTGTATTGTTTCTTTTCTTTTCTTTTCTTTTTTTTTTTTAGAGACAGTATCTTGCTATGCAGTTCAAGCTGGCCTTGAGCTCATTTTTTGCAGCCCAGGCTGGTCTCAAACTCACACTGATCTTTCTGCCTCAGCCTCCCAAGTGCTGGGATTACAGCCATGAGCCACCACACCCAGCTCTTGTATCGTTTTTTTTTTTTTTTTTTTCTTTTCACTAGTTTTTTTTTTTTTTTTTTTTTTTTTTTTTTTTTTTTTTTTTTTTTTTTCCTATCACTAGTTTGTATCTTTTTTTTTTTTTTTTACTAGTTTGTATCTTTAAAAATAAAAATAAAGCAATGTGGAGACATTTTATTAGACCACAGTCAGGCAGTGTATGGCCCAGGATCCTGGTGCTATTACAGATGAGACAGACAAATTGTCAGTGATTCTGACAGAGTGAAAAACAAAACAGTTACCCAAGAGGAATGCTCCTTCATCTGGTGCTGGTTGCTGTGAGGGCCACTGGCATGGCCACGCCAAAAACAGTTCTGGCAGAGCTGGTAGTTGTGGCACTGCTGGCATCGGTACCGGAAGCCCATCATGCTCTCACAGCGGCAATAGGAGCACTCCACGGGGTGGAAGACTGGAGACCCAGAGAGACAAAAGGCAGGGGGTAAAAAACAATTATGTCACCTGTAGAAGAGAGTCAATACAAAAGAAAAGCAAATCTAGCATAAAGGCAACGGTGAAATCTAAGTTGTCTTCTTTTTGTCAGCAAGGTTTTCTTTTTTTTGAAGAACTGGGAATTGAACTCAGGTCCTTGCGTTTGCCAGGCAAGCACTTATTCTACTGAGCTATCTCTCCAGCCCAGCAAGTTTTTCTAAGACTGTAAAAGAACTAGTAAGAGTGTGTTTGAAATTAAAGGCATTATAATTTGGCATAAATTCCTCCAGAAAACATGACTCTGAAATCAGTATGGTGGTGGTGCACGCCTGTAAGCCCAGCACTTGGGAGGGTGAGGCAGGGGGATCAGTGCGAGTTCGAGATCAGCCTGGGCTACAAAAGTGACCTCAAGGACAGCCTGAACTGCATAGCAGGACCCTGTCTTTCAAAAAGACAAAAAAAAAAAAAAAGAAATCAGTATGGAGTAAACATCAGTACAGTCAACATCAGTGCAAATAATATTTATAATTTTATAATCTGGGGTTATATTAAATGCTAGATAGACATATATCAATATTAAATTATCAGATGGCTGGACATAGTGATGCAAGCCAGTAATTTCAGCAGTCAAAGAACTAAGGCTGGAGGATCATTTCAAGTTAGAGGCCAGCCAGGGCTACAAAGGGAATTCAAGGCCAGCATAAAGTATATAGCAAAATCCTGTCTTAAAAAGGCCAAAACAAGCCAGGCATGGCGGCTCATGCCTGTAATCCCAGCACTTGGGAGGCTGAGGCAGGAGGATCGGTGTGAATTCGAGACCAGCCTGGGCTACAAAAGCGAGCTCAAGGCCAGCCTGAACTGCACAGTGAGACCCTGTCTCAAAAGACAAAAAAAAAAAAAAAGACCAAACAAACAAATTAAAAAAATAGGTGTATTCTACTAACTTTGGTTAAATATGTATGTCTACTTGATTTTATTTTGCTCATATTAGTGGGATGGGTAATGAGGTGAAAAAGCAATATCCAAGAATGAATAAGACCAAATACTAACAAGATTTGCCATTCTTATTTTGATAATATGTATCATATGTATTGTTTTATATTAAAAAATAAATAAAATGAAATAAAATTATCTTTCAGAAAAAAATACTAATAGGACCTGTTAATGGTATTATTTTGGTAAGGTACATCACATAAAAGCTATCTTCTCATATGCTATACACTTGGGCTTATCAAGCAACATTTTAAAAGTGCAAATTCAGCTTATGAAAGTAAATATTTGTTATTCTGACAGGAATTTCAACACAGAAAAAAAGGGCCAAAGTCAAAAAAACTAAAAATCTTTTAATTTTAGGATTTGCTTCCCACTGTAAGAATTAAGATATATAAACACATGTTAATGTGATGGGTAAAATGTTTGATTTATAGGTTTACTTCAATGATTTCATAATATCTGTTTTGAACAAAAAATAATACCACTAACCACAAAAGGCTATAATTAATAAGTAATACATGACAAAGATATAATAAAATACTCATATGGATAACATACATCTCAACTAAGTGAGGTTCTTTCTACTTGTCACAGCAGCTACAAAATTATTCTATGAAAATTAACTAGATATGAAACTAAAAGCCCAGCCTTCAGGCTGAGGAGATAGCTCAGTAGTCAAGTACCTGCCTGACAAACACAAGGGTTCAGCTTTGATTCCCAGTACCACATGCCATGCCAGGTCCAGAACACTAGGTGGGTGTTATGGTTTATGTCTGGTTGTCTCCCCAATGCCTCATGCAGTCATGAGGTGGGGACTTTTAGAGTTTGAGACTTGACTATGATCCACTGGGATTATGTGTTTTAGTTCTGATGAGATTATGGGTGTGAGCACTCCTGGGAATTATAGGTGTGGCCTGAGGCAGATAGGCTAAGGCAGAGAGCCTGATGTAATATAAAGAGAGACAGAGAGACAGACTCATGCTGTTGCTCTGCTGCCCTGACAGGCTGACTGCTTCTGTCACCATTTTGTTGCTGTTCCACCACCATGAACTGGATGCTTGTTCCACTCAGCCCTGGGCCAGCCAAATATGGACTGAAACCTCCACAAATTGTGAGCTAAATAAACCTTTCCTTCCTTCTTTTTGGGTGTCGAGTATTTGTCCCAGCAACAAGAGAAAAGTAATTAAGACAGTGGGCTGTGCCAGCCACCAAAACCAAGGGTGGTGGCACATGCCCACAATCCCAGAGCTGGGGAGGCTGAGACAGGAGAATCACTATGAATGTGTGCTGTGTAATGAGACATTGTGCCAAATAAATAAACAAAAGATTTTTTTAAAAAATCACAGCCTTCACAGAACCTTTAATACTGACATAATTTAACAATTTAAATCTCTACTCAAAACTCTTGCTAAAATATTTTGTAGTTTTGGTCCAACCAAAAGATTCTAATCTTTTGGAAGATTACTATGAGTTTGAGGCCATCCTGGGCTACAGAGTTCAAGGTCATACTGTACTACATAGCGCAACTCAAAATAAAATGGAGGGAAGGGGATGGGAGGGAAGGGAAGGGGAGAGAGAAGTAAGGGAAGGGAAGGCAGGGGATTAGAAGAGAAAGGAAGGGACGGTAAAGCAAG
>PVJA010032364.1:0-24143 GCA_004027025.1 Myocastor coypus | reverse complement strand
AAGTCTCCCCAGGGCTGGGATTACTTACAGGTGTGCACCACTGTGCCTGGTTTGGGGGCCAGCGTAGCATGTGGTACCTGTGGGACTGAACTCGGGTCCATACACTTGCCAGGCAGTGCCTTAACTGCTGAGTCTCCTCCCTAGCCCCTGACATTCTTTCTATAGGTGAGATCTTGCTTTACCAGATTAGACCTTTACCAGGTCTGAGTTTCAACTTCCTTACTAGTGTCTACTAAGAACTAGATTATGGGTGGGGGCACTTCTTGGTTTCCGTCCTTCAGGTGAGACAGATGAATTATATTCTTATTGAGCAAGGTGGACAGGCAATGCCAGACCACTAAGGACATAGCTCATCTATTTATTATTTTTTAAAATTTTATTTATTTATATTATTGCTAGCTCAGCCTGCCCTGGGGCAGGGCTCACGCAGCATGTGGTGCCTGGGATTGAACTGTGGTCCCTATGGTTGCCTAAGCAGGCATTTTAGACCACTGAGCTATCTCACTGGCCCAAGCTCATCTATTTAATATTTACTTCAAGAGAAATTTTTTTTAAAAACTTTATTTATTTATTGTCTTTTTTTGAGACATGGTCTCACTATGCAGTTCAGGCTGGCCTTGAGCTCACTTTTGTGGTCCAGGCTGGTCTCAAACTTGCACTGATCCTCCTGCCTCAGCCTCCCAAGTGCTGGGATTACAGGCATGCACCACCACGCCCAGCCTTCAAGAGATATGTTTAAATTAGTGAATGGAAATATTATCCAGTTAGGAACACAAGGAATAGTGCAAAAAGGAGAAGCCTCAGGTTGGAAGCGCCACACAGAACAGGTTCATGGGAAATAAAGAGCCCAGTCAATCAGGCTAACTGGATTGGTACTTGGAGATGTGGGAGGCTGTGAGTGTGGCTATTCCTCTGTAGGCTTCTCCTTGCTCTGAGGAGAATCTGTTCTTGGGTACCTGCCTTACCTCCATTCTCTAGAATCCTGGGCTAGCACTGCTGTTTTCACACAGAAGTGTTATGTGCTCTCAGAGAGCAAAGGTGTCGGCCCATGGACCTAGCACACAGGAGAAGGGTGAGTAAGTGTACCAGTAGATGTAAGAGGACCGTGTGATGGAGAGTCTCTGGCCATAACCTCCCCCACCCTTACCCACCAGCCCAATATACAACAGCAGTCTTCTGGAGGTCAGAAAGCACTATAAAACATTTCTTATAAAAGTATTTTTTAATAAATTGATGTATATCAATGTTTTAACATGATAGCCCAATGCTATATCAAGGTAGCAAAAGTGAAGATTCCTGGTATTTTTATATAAACACTATGAATGACAGTACACTTGCATTCAACTTCACAAGAGATTATCCTCAGGCCTATGAAGACTCTGACAGTTCTAACACCTTTGGGCAGTGAAGATGTATGTATGTGTACGGGCTGAGTAGTCAATGAAAGCCTCACTACTGAGCTACACTCTCAAACCACACTAAAGAGAAGAGGGTACAATGGCAGTATGGCCAACTTGCTGAATAAAACTCAACGTTTTAAAGAAACACAGCATGTATTAAATTCACAGAGGATCTTACAGATATGGAGCCGTAAGAAGACACACAGATTAGAACCCTGAAGCAGTGAATGTGTTTCTACCCGTTTCGTGATGGAAGAAGCCATGGAAACAATCCTGCAGCTGTCTGTGGTGCTGAATCTCCTCATACACACAATGTCATCAATTGACTAAAACCAGAATTCCCTGCTCTGTACAAATGCTGGTGATTGGGTAACTTGCGCTATTGCTGTGGATCACAGCAATAGTAGCTGGAGTTCAAGCAGCAAGAGGAGCCACTGGAAGATGTACCGCCACCTTCCACAATCCCACAAGTCACACTTTCCAAAGCTGATGCCCTTTCTTAGGGTAAAAAAGACAATAACAAAAATGAACAAATAACCTCGAGGATCATTAAAAACAAACAGAAATTTCTGACTAACAAGATTAACTGTTTAAACCCACCAGGAAAAATGTTTCAATTGGTTATTACAATAAAAAAATGCATGTGATTCTATTGATCACACATACGCTAATGACCAGATTTCTGATTTTTTTTTTTTTTTTTAAAGCAGAGATCAGGCTAAGAACAAGATTCTTTACTTGGCAGGGCAAATAAAAGCAGGTTCAGTGCTAATTAGATACATTCTCAATTTAAACTAAAGAAGGACTTGACTTGAATGAGATTTTCTAAAGATACTGCCTTTTCTCTCAACTTCAAGTACAATTAGATTGCAAGGAATCTTGTGTCCAGATTTTTTTTTTTTGGAACAGGGTCTTGATATGCAGTTCAGGCTGGCCTTGAGCTCACCTTTGTAGCCCAGGCCAGTCTTGAACTTGCACTGGTCCTCCTGCCTCAGCCTCCCAGAATTTGTTTTTGATCTTAATGGTAGCAAGGTTTTATTAAAGGTAGGACAAGAAACGGGCTCTGCAGAGCAAATCTGGGCCAAGTAAAAATAGAAAAGATATACAGCCCACAGTGTACAGGTGGGCCAACCATGCAAGAGGAAACAGTGGCTTTTTGAGATAAGGTCTATGTATTTCAGGCTGGCCTTTGACTTGCAGTGATCCTCCTGCTTTAGTCTCCCAAATGCTGAGAATATAGGCATGTGCTGCCACGCCAGCTGCATGTCCAGAACTTCATAACTTTTAGTGTGATAACTGGCCCTAGGCTAGCATTTCTAATACTCTGAACTATTCTTAAATTTCAAATGCTGCAGGTGATGGTAAATATAACAAAACACGTTAGCTTGTTGAATTGTGGATAGGTAAAGATCAGACATTCCTAGCTATCCAAGAAGTGTTTATTTATTTAATCAAGGGCCACTCCTTTGGGCCAGTAGCCCACATTTAAAACATATTTATCTGAATGGATCAGAGAAAACTATAATCCATATTACTAAAAAATTCTAGGCCACATGCATCAAAATGCTTCTTAATAATTTGGCTCTTGGTGCTAGGACTCTTCTTTTGGTGAACAATTTAGACTGCTAGAGCCCTCATTCTTTGTCTTAAGTCTTACTTTTAGACCTGAATCAAGTCACCATTTCATTAAAGACCATCAACTCTTTTTCTCACATTTCTTAAAGCAAGGGCTCTATCCTCTAAAGAACTAAGAGTTAATTTGTAAAGCTTTTTCTCTCCATGGAAATAGAATAGTCAAAAAGAATAAAGTGACTTAACTTTCCTCGGGCCAATGTTTATAACCAGAGGTTTATTTTCCCTATCAACAGGGTGTGCTTGTATTGATAAAAATAAATGAAAATCAGCTTACCAAAAAGTTAAAAATGTAGTTTACTAAAAAAAGATATATATCATCACAGAGGGTAATAAAAAATAATCCAATCTTGAAGTTTAAATAAATGAAAATAACCTTAAAACTAATATCTAAAACTGAAGTCACTGCCTTGGATCATTTATATACTGCATCCAATATTTTATTTAGGACATTCACTCTTAAGGCAGAAAATTTCAATTTAACATGTAATGACTTGGTTTACATCCAAGGGTCAAACTGGGAGTAGGCTTGAGCAGACAGCATCCTTGCTAATGAGTATTTATCTCTGGTGACAAATTTATTCTTAAAGTATATGATGTACAAGAAACACACGAGAGAACATAAAAAGATGGATGTTAAAATACACAAATAGGACTTTTCAACAAGAAGTTCATGAGAATAGACATTCTTTTATGAGGTGGAACTACTCCCATAACAAAATATGCTTTCTGATATGGTACATAAAAAGTATGAAATATCAAAGATTACCTTGGTGAGATGTTTCTTTAGAATCTAGTTTTCAAGGTCTAGTATAAAAGGTAGCCGTAACAGTGAAAAGCAACTGAATGTCAGCTCATACTGCAACCCAGAAGGCTACCACTTGGGATACTCCTATCCCATTAACAAAATCCTGTGTGAGGAGGAAATTATTACATATTAAGATAAAAATGAAGCCCCCCCCCATGTGTGCAAAAACACTTGTCAGTTATAAGACTATCTTCAACAACAACAACAAAAAAACCCATCTTAATTACAGAATCATAGGCATCAAAAGCTAGACTGACATGAGAGGACCACCCTGCTTGGTGGACGGATATTTGGGATGAAACCAATTGTCCCATGGGCACCTTGGGAGATGTGCTACTCAGAGAGGGAGGAGTGGAGGGAGTGACCCAGGGTCCCAAGACCTCAGGGCTGTGTGTGCTCCTTCCCAGCGGGCCAGTTTGATTCTCTGCATCCTGGTGCCCAAAACAGTAACAAAACAAACACAAATCTAAAAAAGAACTCTTAAGCAGGTGATAGGAACTATAATTGTGTAAGTACCTTTTTGTGTGCCTATTATTTATGCCATAACTGGCAATTGTCAGGAAGTGTACAACAATTACCTGCCTAATTTCTGAAGATGAGGATTTTCTTCTTTCAGGCAGCAGAAGTCCATGCAAGATTTGTAAACAGCGATACAAAATACTGTAAACATAACTTAACAGAGCTTGTATAAAACAGAAGAAGTAAATCCAAATTTACGAGTGGGTAAAAAAATCAGAGGGCAGCTTTGTACAAAGTTCTCCCTCCTGCGCCAAGTGATTTTTTTTTCTTTTCTTTTTTTTTTTGATTACAAATATAATCCTGAGCTGAAAAACTGGAATTTGGGGGCGAGCCATCTTTGCATACAAAATATCCAAAGGATGCTTACTCTATTTACTTTTCTCTAGTGGTATTCAACTGCCAGAGCCAGTTCTGCAGGTGTGACTTTGGAGATATTTATAGTTTAGTGTGGCGCCCAGGTCTGGAGCCCGCGGCAGTGCTTGCCATGGCAGCAGATGCGGCAGCATCCTCTGCTTCTTCCAGTTCATCCTGGAGCTCCTGGCTGACACTGGACTGCAGGGCCGCAGGAGTGAGCCACTCCTTTGGGAGGCAGCTCTGTAGAAAGGGTATACAGGAGCTGAAGTAGGCAAGTCGATTGATCCAGCGAGGAATCTCTTTCCCACAAAGTATCTACAGAGAAGAAAAAGTTCTGCATTAGGTCCAAGAGGCTAAAGTTATGGGGTCCATTGCCATGTAAAGTTGAGGTCAGGAGGAAGGAGGTGGCTGTACAGAAAGCCACTGCTGACCGATCAGTTTTCAGTGCTGTCAGGCTCCTTAACTCAGGAGTCTTGATACTGCTCTGTCAGAGCCATTCCTTCCTTTCCGAAGAACTTGTCAAGCTGCTTGCTTTTAAAAGTAAAATCAAGCTAATTCCCATGGCTTCTTTCTTTCTTTGATCCTTCAACTGCTTTGAGATACACATAAAAGTACTTTGAACACAGAAAAAAAGGTGCTTGTTAATACAACACATTATTAAAGTAAAAGAAATCTCAGTAGCTGTAAAGAGTCATCTTGGGCCGGGTGTGGTGGCACACGCCTGTAATCCCAGCACTCGGGAGGCTGAGGCAGGAGGATCAGTGCGAGTTCGAGACCAGCCTGGGCTACAAAAGTGAGCTCAAGGCCAGCATGAATTGCACAGTGAGACCCTGTCTCAAACAAACAAACAAACAAACAAAAAAACAACAACAAAAAAGAGTCATCTTGAATATTTTCCTGTCAATTCTTTTTCAAAGGTACTTTTCTTCTGTCCTCTATTCTCTTATCATTTCATTTTTCCTGGCCTGCATTTTATCCCTGACCTTCTGTCCACAACTAACTTTGTGGAAGGTCCCTACATGGAGATGTAGGCATGCTTCAGTCTGAAGACGATCAGGGCAGGTGCAGCTGCATGCGCTGCCCGCACGCGCCCACTTTTCAACCTTCTACTGTTCTTAGGACTTGAGCTCCCACCTCCCATTTAGAAGAACTGGATCTTTAATAAAACTTACTCCATTATTCTCCTCTTTTCCATATAATGCTGGGCTTAACTTAGTCCATACTCTTAAGTGTTTTTACCTTTACACATGCCAAAGCTTATGATCATGACCTAAAAAGTGCCATCTGAAGTGTCTGTGTATCTTTGTCAACTTGGAAAGTGTTTTTAAGTGTATTATATAGAAAAAATTAGCTAAAATTTAAATGAGCTGGTATTTGTAAATGCAACATAACCTTTCTGGCAATTTAGCATTACCCTTTAATGATTACTGTATTTTAAATACTGTGTCTGTTTGGATTATAGGTAAAGTGAGATTTTATTTCAGGAAGGTAGTGTGTTCTGACTAGTTTCGATTATCTAGCACTTCTTACAGTGCCTGAAGTAGAGGGGCAGGCAGGTATCTAAAAATATTCAGTGGACTGACATGGGAGAAAACTATGCAACAACTTCACACGACACCACTCCTATTTATCTATTCTTTCTTTTGATGGTGTTGGGGATCAAACCTAATCTTCCAACATTATTCAACTTTTAAAAATAATGGCAAATATATTTCATACCTGAAACATAGTTAGAAACATCTGCCAATCTGGAAAATAACCACCTAAGTGGGAACTAAGAATACTTAGGATGTTCTTGTGACTGCTACTCTGCCTATCCTTTTTAAGCTCTAATTTTATTCAGCAATCTACCTTTCTCCATATTGTTATGTTCTACATACAGGTGAAGTTGACTTGGGGGTAATGCTTGATTATCTTAAAACAGTTCTGTAATCTTCAGGCAACTGTTTTTGAAGATTAAATTTCACTGGACTAGCTATGGCTATTCACTTAGCTACTTTATATATAACTCTTGGGGTACACACAGGGGCAGAGCTGTGGTTATGAATCATCAGTTCATAAACCTAAAAAATGTACTACCTGCTTTTTCAGAAAAAGTGAGCAAACTTGGTGTCAATGTTTTCAAAAGTTTCAGTGAAATACATTAGTAGGTCATTTACCACTGTGCTCTGATTTTTTTATTTATTTATTTTTTTTTTTGTGCTCTGATTTTTTAAGATGAAAAAGATTATTAAAAGTGAGGTAGGGGGCTGGGAGATAGCTCCGAGGCACAAGTGCCTGCTGGGCAAGTGCAAGGTCGTGAGTTCGAACCCTGGTACCACCAAAAAAAAAAAAAAAAAAAAAAAAAAGTGAGGTAACTGTGATACTTTGTGCGCATATGTTCACACTCATAATCTCAGTCATAATTTACAAAGTACTTAGTATGTCTAGTGGTCAAGTAGTAGTTTATGCAGCAAAATGCAGAGAAATGTTTTTTAAAAACTGCTTCTTGTAGCAGGAAAAACACAAAAATAACTAACAGAAAAGAGGCTTAATAAATTATGGTCCTCTACAAAGGGAGAACAACTTAGCTGAGAAAAGAATTTAGCAGTCTCTACACTGCTAGAGTGTGAATGCTAAGATGCATAGCACAGATGTGTATGTAATACAGCACCCCTTGCAGTTTTGCTTTCTGGAATTTCAGTTACTGTCAACTGTCATCCAAAACTACTAGGATTATCTTGAGAGAAATGACATTCACATAACTTTTATTCCAGTTTGCTGTATTATAATAATTGGTCGTTTTATTATTATAGTTTTTCTCTTAGTGTGCCTAACTTATAAATTAAATTTTATCACAGATGTGTAAGTGTATGGAAAACCACTGTAAGATTCAGTACCATCTATAGTTTATGGCATCACTAGCTCTTTTAGACAACAGAGCCTGCCATATGGCTAGATGAAAAAAGCAAAGTACAGAAAAGTGTACCACACATCTCAAATATGACCAGACAGATAACAATTACAGACATTCCGAATCCAAAAGAGGGAAGATGGCAGAAAAAAAGGAGTCACTAGTCCCTTCTGCTTTTGAAATCCAACTGGACATTAGGTTTCTTGCCCTGCCCTCCAGAACTCATAATTCTGCTTTCACCAACTCATGTCTTGCCTATAGATCTTGTGACCAAGTCTTTCATTTTATGCTCTCGGTACTTTCACACCAACGGGAGCAGGAGCCCTGCTAATATAATGTGTGCAAAATCATGGGTCTCCTGTACAAGCCCCTCATCCTTCAGATTGTGTCATGCATAGCCCATCTCTATTCTTGGCTGCTGCTAAGGTGGTTAAGAGGATCCATGAGGCATACAGCTGAGCATTTCAGGAGTTGAAAAAGTGGTTCCACTTTACCCTTAGCCTCTCTGTAACATGCTTTTGTTGTTTTGGTTTGTTTTTGAGAAGGGTCTTACTCTGTAACCCAGGCTGGCCTTGAACTCTTGGCTCTTTCTACCTCAGCCCGCTGAGTGCTGGATTACAGGCATGTGCTACTATGCTCGACTTACCTATAACATGTGTTCCCATCAGTAGAGTTCTAGATTTAGCATCTTTTATAATCTCAATAGGCTGAGAATATCCTAAATCATCAAATAATGATTCCTCTTTTAGCTTAAATTTTTACCTCTATTTATTGTCTTCTCACATTTTACTATAAGCAAAAAGAAAGCAGACTGTTTATTGCTTACAAGTTTTGCTTTCCATATAACTGCAGAACACAATTCAGCTAAGTGATCTACCACTGTGTAACTAGGATCTCCTTTTGTCCAGTTTTCAATGACATCTTAATCATGCCCTTTTAAGTCTTAAGGAGCAGCACTTTTCTACAGCAGTCTGTTCAAGGTAACTGAGGCCTTTTCTATCAAATCCTTCAAAATCACTCCAGATCACCTAATTCCAAACTGTCTTTTAGGTATTTTTTACAGAAGCACCTGACTTCCAGGCACTAGCAACAGTATTAGCTCTTTATGGCTGCTGTAAGAGATTACAGGGACTTGGGAGGTTAAAGTACTGATTTATTTTTGCACAGTAAAAGCCAGTGAAGAATAGGGAACACACAAAGCTAGATATCCACAAATACACCATTTCTTTTTTTCCAAGTATCACTTTGAAATGGGTATGGTTTTATATCGCATAAAATTAAGCAATAAGCACAAGTTCTTTTTTTTTTTTTTTTTGTCTTTTTGAGACAGGGTCTCTCTATGCACTTCAGGCTGGCCTTGAGCTCACTTTGTAGCTCAGGCTGGTCTCGAACTCACACCGGTCCTCCTGCCTCAGCCTCCCAAGTGCTGGGATTACAGACTTGTGCCACCACACCCGGCTAAGCACAAGTTCTTAAAAAAAAAAATAAACAGAACAAATGAACTGAGCTATAGTTGGCAAAACAAACCTACAGATAGAAATTTTTCGGAGTTAATTGTAAAACACACTCATTTGCCTGTATCTTTTTCTATAGTCATGCTCAAAGACAATGAACCATAAAAAATTCAACTTTGTGGTAACCCTATTGTTTGGGCAGTGATCAGTCTGTTATCCTAAAGGTATAGAGGGATAAAATGAGTAATTATGTTGTTGCAGACAAGTGAAATGCCTGACCTGAAAGACATATATGATACTGATAAAATTAACTAAAAAGTGCAGCTTTAACTCTGTTCAACTCTGTTTTCCTGTGATACAGATTTATGGAACATGGGAATGCCCTGCTCACTGCTACAGTCCATGACCAATGTTACTTCATGCTAATAATAATGAGCTGTAGTCCTAAGTAGCTTCTGTGATTCTTACTGCTTTTATCTGAATAGATTCTTTCGGCATGGATTAATACATCACTTGATTTGTGGGAATTGTGATAAACCAATTTTATTTTGAAAATCAAAATTAAAATATGAATGCGCCTATAAAGTCATACATCTTTTTTTTTTTCTTTCTTTTTTGAGACAGGGTCTCACTATGCAGTTCAGGCTGGCCTTGAGCTTACTTTTGTAGCCCAGTCTGGTCTCGAACTCGCATCAATCCTCCGGCCTCAGCCTCCCGAGTGCTGTGATTACAGGCGTGTGCCACCATGCCTGGCTAAAGTCATACATCTTATCTATTGGAAGAAAAAGGAAATCTAGAAACTCCATCAATTTAATTATGCCCTTTAAGGAACCCAGATTAAGGTTTCTAAATATTTATTAGAAGCAAACATGCCTGGGTTAAGAAACACAGTATACAGATAAACCTGAAATAAACAGAAAGTCTATTAAAGATTACTAGGACAAATGAGGACTTGAAAAAGGACAAGATGGGACAAGAGCTGTGACTGCACTAAACTGAAACACACAAAAGTTTTAAATCTGGAAAGAGAGGAAATTTACAAAACTAAGTTTTCAAAAGAGAGGGAGGAGGAGAGGGAAATAGGGCAAAGGTCTCCTTTGGAGAATGACAGGGGAGGAACTATGTCATGGTCCCTAAAACTACTTTCAAGTTTGAAGATTTGCTGAGGAATTATAGGACTCAGCACAGACCTGTATTCACAGCTATGATTATAGCTGAAGGATATAAAACAAAATTAGAAAGGAAAAGAAACAGGGTGAAGTCTGGAGGAACTTATGCTTCCAAGCCAGGTGAAAAATCAGTGTCTGTCTTTCAGAAGGATTACCTGAGGACAGTCAGTTCCAGGTCTGTCTGCGCATGACACCAGATCACCACTCTCCTGGTACAGATGGCGTGTGGAGGGCTCCTCTAAGGGAGGTGCATAAGGTGAGGCTCAGCAGCCTATCTGAATTTGAAGTGTACCCAATGCTTTAGAAGCAAGGAACATTTTTCTCTACAAGAGGGAAATAGCAGTACTGAAAGAGGAATATTCAGTACTGAAAGATTAAGCATTCTTTTGAGTTTTCCCAGGTGCTAACATTTTGGTTTTTATTGCAAAATCAGTATGGTCTAGTTATCGATCTGAGTTCACATTTTAAAAATGATCCTCTATTCTCATGGAGGCTTATTTGGAAGGGACATATTAAGGAGGAATAAAGAGTTTTCACTGGGCAATAGTTTTATATAACATAACAAGAAAAACATGTCACGTTAGGAATTGGTCAAAATTAAAGCCAGAATTTTTAGAAAATTTCAAAATGGAACTAGGTGTGGTGCTGCATGCCTATAATTCCAGAATTTAGGAAGTAGAGACAGGTGGATTGCTGAGTTTAAGATCAGCTTGGGTTACTTAGTGAGTTCAAAGCCAGGTTGAACTCTGCACAGTGAAATCCTGTCTCAAACAAAAAAAAAGGAAGAAAGGAAAGATGGATGATGGGGGCCTGGCAGGATGGCTCAGTGGTCTAAAGCGTCTGCTTGCGAAAGCTTGGGTGCCTGCAGGGACTGCGGTTTGATCCCTGGCACCACATGCTGTGCCAGCCCTGCCCTCAGGGCAGGCTGAGTTGGCCATAAAAACAAATAAATAAAAAAACAAACAAAAGTTCTGAAATAAGAAAAAAAAAAAAAATAAAAAATAAAAAAGAAAGATGGATGGAGGGAGGGAAGGAAAGAAGATAGATGGAAGGAAGGAAAGAAAAGAAACTTCAAAATGGGCTAACAGAATGACTCTTTTTGTTCGGATCATTGGCCTAATGAATAGAAAGATGATTTCCTGTAGCATATACCTATAATCCCTGCACTCAGCCAGTCTGGGCGACAAGGTGAGTTCAGTGCCAGTTTGAATCACAGAGTGAGAGAGACAGTCTTAAAACAGAAGCAAAAAACAAAGATGGGTAGCAGAAGAAACAGGGAGGAAAGGTTGGCTATTGCTCCACTGTTACCAACTATATCTCATCTAAAGAGTTCTGAGTTGAAACTCCAGTCACACATTCCCTATTAGTGGTGGGCATGGGTGTCATAGTCCTGGGATGGGCTTTCCCTAACACTTGTAACTTCTGGCAGTAGCTAAAGTCAGGAATGGAATTAGTCCCCATACTGGACATACCAAGTCCCTGTACTGACCACACAGCTTGATTTCAGGTGGACCTACTAGAAGTGCTTTCCTGTGGAAATGTGCAAGTGTCCCCCATGGTCCAGTCAACAATCATGTTTGCACAGTTGAAGGCCTTGCAGAAGGGTAGCCTAGCTCTACAGTGATTCCACATAGAAATCTTATTCCCTGAGCCTGCACTTTGTAGTTTAACTGAGATCATGTGAGGCCAAAACTGTGGAGAGCAGACAATGTCTCATTTAGCTTAAGAGTTAAGTTTACACAATTAATATTTATGAACTTAGGGAGGACAAAACAAGGCAAAGCTAGAGGTTTTTCTTTCTTTTTTAATTTTTTATTTATTTTTTTTTCTTGTTTCACAACCTTTGTTTATTCACTCATTTTTATGGCTGGCTCAGCCCGCCCCGAGGACAGGGCTGGCGCAGCATGTGGTGCCAGGGATCGAACCTCGGTCCCTGAAGCTGCCCAAGCTTGCCCAAGCAGGCGCTTTAGACCACTGAGCTATCCCGCCGGGCCCCGAGGTGTTTCTTTGGCATAAAGCTGAGATGCTGGCAGGCCAGATGACCACCTTTTCAAGTTTAAGTGACATGAAAACCTTTCTTAAGCGGTTTCTAAGACTTGCTCAGAAAAATGCATGTAAATCACAAGACTTTAGAAGTTGTGTCCCACTGACATTTTTTTCAACCCCCTCACTTTTTGAGACAGTCTTGCTACATAGTTCAGGGTGGTCTTAAAGCCACTTAAGCATTCACTCAATCTTTGTATGATATATCTGCGGTCAAAATGGCTTAGGGCCACCTTTCCCTCTTTTGTGCAAATTTGAGTATGTCTCCTCTGTGGTACCTGAGGGGGCATGTCAAATTTTTATTTTCATATGAGTCAACCAGAGATCTTCTTAAAATGAAGATTCTGGTTCAGTACATACACAGTGGGGCAGGTACATTTGTTTGACAAATTCCTGGGTGATACTGTTTGTTCTTGAAACACACTTTGCCTATTATGGTAGGAGATCACTATAACTCTGTTGGGAAAGGAAAGTGCAAAAGGCCAGGCAACTAAAGATTTCTGCATAGTATTCATTGCAATAAGCAGCTCAATTTCTTATTTATAGTGCCTGTAATTTCTGTGGCACCCTGATGCTACTACTGTAATTAATTATTTGCTAAAAGTCAAAGGGGGAAACCATGTGCTATTTAATTCTCTAAGTTTTATTTTCATTTCTTCCCTCCATCTTCTGTTTGGGATTCAAGAATAAAGAAGGCAACTTGTGTGCTTGTGTGACTGGTTAGCAAATTTTCAGATAGGAGAAACAAATAAAGGACAAGGAAAAAAACTCAGGTTGACAACTAAAAGCCAGCAAAAGAGAAATTTTAGTAGTTAAGAAGAATTGATCTCCTACATATTTTATTTTTCTTAAACTGAAGTTTCAGATTGGCTATGCTTAAATCTCTCCCTAAAGCACACATGCTGAAGGCTTGGATGCTAGTCTGTAGGGCATTGGGGTGATGGAAGAACCTGGAAAGGTAAGGCCCAGGGAAGAGGTTAGGTCCCTGGGGCTGTGCCTCTCAAGGGACTCTGGTTCTCCCGCCCTCCCCTCTACTTTCCAGACACCAGAAAGCTCTGTTCTCCCGCGTGTCCCCACTTAGATGCCTCACACTACCATAGGGCCCCAAAGGACACAGCCAAACCAGGCATGGACTAACACTGTGAGCATAGGGCTCTCCTCAGGTCCTTGGACAACCAAGATAAGCTGACAGACATGCAGCTGTCATCAAATGAATAAAGAATAAGATTCACTCACTCTCTGCTCACTGCAAAGAAACAAACAGAATTATCATTTAAAGCTTTACTGACGGTCAAGTTCTCAATTCTGATTGAATTGAGATGGCATCTCCCATACCCAAGCTAAAAACTTGTCTGTTTAATTTGGCTCAGTGGTAGAATGCTTGCCTAGCAAGCTGGAAGCCCTGGGTTCAGTCCTCAGCACCAAAAACAAAATATAAACCTTGCCACACAACAGAAATATAACACTTTTTTATACAACATGAATAATTAGAAAAAGGAATGAATCAAGATTGAATATAGTGAGTCAGGGAGTATTCTAGTAAATGTTATTTAGCTAAAGAACTTTTAGTATAAAATTACATTTACCTCTGATAAAGCTGAGGAGAAGTGATTGCAATTTTTATGCATCAAATGATAAGCATTGCCTTTGTATTCTTTTCCCAGTTCTTCTACAATTTTTTCTATATCATCTTCTAGGAAGTCAGTGCTCCCTAAAACAACAGCTTCTCTTAAAGAACAAAAAGAAGAAAAAAAAGGAACAACAAAAAGAACAAAGCTGTGTGAGTTTCAGTTATTCATTACAAGTATATTTAAACATTTGTTTATTTCCAGGAGTATTATGATTGATGGACAAATCATCATTAATGTACTTCAGACTTACAGGCAAATGAGATCCTTTGAAAATTATTAATGTTTTCCTCTTCTGCAATAAACTTGTAAGTTCACTACTTCTTAATTATGTAAGTACACAAGTTGAGTTCTTTATGAAATATATTAGAGTCCTATACACAAGCTAAAAACATTCCTGTTTAAAAACACTCAACAGTAAGAGCTGGTCACACTTTCAATTAGGAACAGTTACCTGCCACTGTTCTGTAGTGAAACAAATTGTCAAACTTGATCAAATTTTAAAAAGTACTTAAAAAAATGTATTTAGTACAGGGTATACAGGGTCTGTAGGGTCTCACTACGTAGATCAGACTCAGGATTGTCCTGTGTTCAGCTTCCCTAGCACTGGGGTTACAGGCATGCGCCACCATGCCCAGTCTCAATCACCAGCTCAGTGCACCCTCAGGGGCAGGGCCAGCACAGCATACCAGGGATAGAAACCCTGCCATTGCACTCTGCTGAGGCAGGTGCTTTAGTCCATTGTTACTGTCTATTGTAACAAAAAGCAGAATTTCAATCAGATGCAAGTTAGACAAGAAAGAAGGCTGTAAACAATTAGAAAATCATCTTATCAGGTAGTATTTTTCAAAGGGGAGCCCTGGGCTGGCCAAATAGCTCAGTGGATTAAAGCAACTGCAAGCAGGCACAGGGGCTGGGGCCAGGGCATGCTAAAACAGTGGCGCCTGTAACCCCAGCTCTTGGGAGGCTGTAAACAGGGGGATCACTACGACTCTGGTCTAGTAGTGAGACTCTGAACATCCTGTTGACCCCCCTTAAAATACAAAAAAACGGGGGGGAGATAAGGAATAGACTGAGGAAGTACAGTATTACTGAATTCCTGCGTATGTTTCAATTCAGTAATAAAGAGAGCAATGAACTTAAGAGTATGTAAGCCCGACACTAAATTTCTGTATTATAAAGCTATTACGTTAGTTTTCACTTGGGAAGTTACTGAGCAGTTTCTTTAAAGCTCTTAAAAACTAAGATTGTAAATAAGACTTTAAATACAAACCTTGATTAAGGAATGGAACTCTAATATATAGATTTTCAGGTTCTATACAATAGCCATAGTCACACACGGGTGTTTACTATTACACATAATACCTACATTTTTTTTTTTAAATTAATACCTGTATCTTAACAATAGTGCCCAGGGGCAATAGAATGCTTGCCTAGCAAGCTGGAAGTCCTGAGTTCGGTTCTCAGCACCAAAAACAAAAACAAAAACAAAAAACAAAAAACAAAAAACAAAAAATCCCCAAAACAATAGTGCCCAAGGTGATCAGTTTTTTTTTTTTTTTTTTTCGGGACTGGGGTTTAAACTTACAAGCTTGCGCTTGCACTTGCCAGGCAGGCACTTGTGCCACGGAGCTGTCTCCCCAGCCCTGAGGTGATCAATTGTTATTTCAAATTTATATAGCATTTTTTCCATTGAGAACAAATATTCATTCATTGTTTTTGAGGCCTCACTATGCAGCTCAGGTTGGCCTTGAGCTCACTTAGTAGCTCAGGCTGGTCTCAAACTCCTAACAAACCTCCTGCCTCAGCCTCCGAAGTGCTGGGATTAGGGATGTGCACCACCACACCCAGCCTGAGATTTTTAATAGTGATAGGCAGGTTATGATAAAACTGTCTCCTTTTTCTTCTCCAAAGGCTCTTTGGGGTTAGATAGGAAAGTTTCCTGAGATAGAATCTGAGCTAAAGACAAAACTACTTTGGGGCTGGGACGGTAGCTTGGTGGTCTAAGCACCTGCCCAGCAAGCACAAGGACCCAGGCTCAACCCTGAGTGGCACACGCCATGCCAGCCCTGAACTGGGCGTGGTAGTGCACACCTGTAATTCCAGCACTGGGAAGGCTGAGACAGGAGGATCACTACAAGTTTGAGCTATATAGCAAGACCTTGTACCAAATACATATGCACGTACATACATATACACCTATATACTTTAAAAAACAATTAATTTATATAGGCCCCATATAAGTGGCCATCACACATTTGATTTGGATTACTATCCTTACACAAGATGTAAAGTGTCAAGAGCTATATCATTTTCACTTAAATCCACAGAATAAATTCTGTAGCCTGAAAAACAAGTTTTACACCTATGACAATGTAACAAAAATTATCTTCCCCTACTTACTTAAATTTAAATGTTTCTCCTAGTTCAGAAGCATTTCCTGGGGAAATTTCAAATATTCCAGAAAAAGGGTAAGGATGGCCACCATAAGCAAATTCTGAAAAGAGAAAACTCATGGTTGTTAGTATTTATCACATAAAGTTTGCTCAATCAGCATTGATAAATGATGTGGACAGGGATACTAATTTAAATATCATCTCATTTAGTTACTACCAGTGTAGAATAACTGTTACTTAAGATTTGAAACCTGAATAAATGAAAGGGACTCTTTCAAGGCAACTGTAACTGCTATATCGTATTTATTTATATTAGCAGGAGGGCAGTACCTAACAGTCAAAGGGAAACATCTCCCTGTGGTTAATTTTGTGTTCTGGCACTTTTCAAGCTGCCACTTCATTGGAAACTGTCTAATGACAGAGTTTTCACTGAGTTAATTTTTTTTTTTTTGTCCTTTTGAGACAGGGTGTCACTACGCAGTCCAGGCTGGCCTTGAACTGACTTTTGTAGCCCAGGCTGGTCTCGAAATCATGCTGATCCTCCTGCCTCAGCCTCCCAAGTGCTGGGATCACAGGCATGTGCCACCACACTCTGCTTCACTGAGTAAATATTTTTGATTTATTTCAGGATGTAACATTATCAAACACAAAACAATAAATTTAATTTCCCTTCTTCAAGAAAAAACTAGCCAGTAAAACTAACAGTCCCCCTCCCAATTTTGTGCAGCAAATTTTTTACCTAGGGAGACACCAACTGTACTATATGACCATCTTTTCTTTTTTTTTTTTTTTTTGTCTTTTTGAGACAGGGTCTCGCTATGCAGTTCAGGCTAGCCTTGAGCTCACTTTTGTAGCCCAAGCTGGTCTCGAACTCACACCGATCTTCCTGCCTCAGCCTCCCGAGTGCTGGGATTACAGGCGTGAGCCACCACGCCCGGCATGTCCATCTTTTCTGATATAAACTCACCCAAGACAAAAATGGAGAATGATTTCAAATCAGGAAGAAATCATTTTAGTTCCCAGCTATAATTCTGATAATCTCACTTAGATATTTAGGATACTAAGTCTTAGTAGATAATTAAGATTTATAAAATATAATCTTAAAAGGGTTTAGAACAATGTATAGGAAAGAAATGACAAGTTTTTGACTCAGTCTTCATAGAGGAAAAAAAGTAACATACATGAAAATGTGTTTAGGATTCAATTTTGAAATATAAATAATATATATATTTTTATTTTATTTTATTTTTTTCTTATTTCAGAACTTTTGTTTGTTTATTTATTTTTATGGCCGGCTCAGCCTGCCCTGAGGGCAGGGCTGGAGCAGCATGTGGTGCCTGGGATCGAACCGCGGTGCCTGCAGCCGCCTAAGCTTTCCTAAGCAGGCGCTTTAGACCACTGAGCCATCTTGCTGGGCCCCAGTCATAAATATTTTAATGATAGAATTTTATAAAAGATTTCAGATAATCAGATTAGACATGGAAAAATCACATCTGAATTTTAACTTTATACAAAGACATAATTCCACACAAGAAATAATCACTCACTTTCAAGAACCTATTTTGGTCCTAGTTGTGGTAAGTTTACATGGACATGTTTTATTTTATTTTTTAAATTTTTTTATTTTTTTGTCTTTTTGAGACAGGGTCTCGCTATGCAGTTCAGGCCAGCCTTGAGCTCACTTTTGTAGCTCAGTCTGGTCTTGAACTTGCACCAATCCTCCTGCCTCAGCCTCCCGAGTGCTGGGATTACAGGCGTGAGCCACCATGCCTGGCTATATGGACATGTTTTAAATCATACTCCTAATTATCCTTAAATCATTTTATGAAGGGATCAATGACTAGGAGATTCACAGGGCAATATACTAGCATGTAAGAGTCAGGCATGGTGGTACATGCCTGCAATCCCAGTACTTGAATCTAAAGCAGGGGAACTGTAAGTTCAAGCCCAACCTAGCCAATTTAGTGAGACCCTGCCTCAGAAAAATAAAAGAGTACAGATATAGCTTAGTGGGAAACCCTACAACCCTCAGTACCACTAAAATCCACCAAAAAAGACAAAATAAAACAAAACCACTGGGTCCAAGCTCCAGTTCTATTAGTTATTACCAATCTGTTTGTGGGAGTATCTGGAAAAAAAATCAAGAAAATGACACATGCTTTTATGTACTTCACAGTATAATAAACTAATGACACTTAAAATGTTACCATCCAAATTCAAGTTAAAAAGTAATATATAAATTTAGCCAAAGACTAATGAAGAGAAACAACTCAGAGACTACAGTCATAGCAACATTGTAATTACCTCAATTTTCAGCAAGAGCCACTCATTCAAGTCCAAGCTTACTTGGAGGAATGGTCTTTCATGTAAAATGAGGTTTAAATGGTAGACTTTTTTGGCCAACATTCATTTTATTTTGTTATAATACAACAGGTCAACTAATGTGACCGATAAAAAGAAGTAAGATTTGGAGGTGCAGCTCAGTGGCAGTGTACCTGCTTAGCATGTGCAAGGCTGTGAGACCAATCCTCAGAAAGGGGGACAGGATTGGGAGGAAAGCATAAAAATCATACTAACATATTTAACATCTAAGTGAGTGTTTTCTTTTCTTTATATTACGTATATAGTCTTCAGGGCTAACCTGAATAAACTGCAACCCTCAGTGGCCACAAAAACCGCCTATTCGATGTAAATAAAGGCATTTTTACTATAAGAAATGTTTAAGATTTAAGATTCAAACTGATATATTACCATTTGATGAGATCACTTAGCACAAAGAATGAGAACCAGAACAAGGGAGGAAGCTGCTGAAAACAGCTGCTTGGGTTATGGGACTCCATCATATTTATCATAATAAAGAAGGGCTAGGCATATAATATAGTTCAGTGGCATAAGCACCTGCCTGGCAAGTTCAAAGTCCTCAGTTCATGCCCAGAACCAGGATTAAAAAAAAAAAAAAGAAAGAAAGAAAAGGCTGAGTTAAAGACAAAGGTCAAGGGGACCAGGAGATAGCTCAGTACAACAAGCACTTGCCTGGCAAGTGCAAGGTCCTGAGTTGAATCCCGGTACCTAAAAAAAGACACAGGCCACCATTCTTGTCCAAAATGCTAGATATAAGAAAAAGCAGGATTTGCTCAGTGAGAGTTTTAGACTTTGTAAACACACACTTTAACAGTCTACAAAAACCAAATTCATTACTGAAATTCCCTAAGGAAATTGGTATTTCAAGTTTGACATTCTCTAATGTTGAGTGAGAGCCATGGAAGCTGGAAAACTAGTCAAATGTGTGTAGGCAGTACTAAGTGTCATTGTCTAAAGCAAACAAGTTACTTTAGTCCTTACATAAGCATCCTGACTAGCCAATGTGGGTTATTAATCACTAGGCAACCTTGTGTTACAGTGTTACCAACTTTGCAAAGGTATAAAGGTCCATACTGTTGCTGTGTGTGTGTGTGTGAGATCTTGCCAACCAGGCAGTTACCACCTAACCCACTTTTGTCTTCTTGTGTATCTTTTCCTCATTCCTGCCTCTGTTTCTCCCAGGGCAGAATGGATCACACCGAGACCCAAGGATCCTTATACTCTACTAGCAGACCCTCTCCAACCAAAATGACTTTGTTATGCCATTTTTCACTTTTCAGAGTACAAAGCTTCTTAGATCTCTAATACACATTACAGACAGTGCAACAGACTATCACTGAGTATAACAATCACAAAAGAAAACTTTTCTAAAGACAGAATTTAGAAGATAGGGAAGTGAATACAACACTCTTGCATTTTGAGTACTTTCTTCCCAAATATATTTTACTTTGGGCATTTCCAAAACGCAGCATAAACAAACATAGGGAGAACTTTTTTTGTACTTTTGCAATAATATCTGGAAGTGGCTAAAAAAAAAAAGGTTATAATTATAATTTTGTGATTCCTTTAATGGGCAAAATCCTCAGCAAGTATTATTTAAGCTGTGCATACTTACCTCTACCATATACTTCAATTCCTGAATGAAAAACTCCAATTCCAATGGATGAAGTGTATTCATTCATCCAGTACTGAAAAAATTAGAGAGAGAGAGAGAGAGAGAGAGAGAGAGAGAGAGAGAGAGAGAGAGAGAGAGAGAGAGAGACTCATTTAGATTATCCATTCATTTACACTAATCCCATTTCTTAGTATTTTTCTGTTGGGAATGATGCATCCCTGTCTTTGCTTGTGATACATTTCATCTGTAATTCACCTGCATTCCTATGTCAAGGCAAATGCCTGAATTTGAGTCTGGCATATTATTTAAGGCTTAGGTAATAATGCAATTAAACTTAAGTCTGGTGAGGTTGGCAACAAATTTATAGAAAAACAAAGCTCTTCTGTTAGTGATTTACCAAAAAACCCAAAGCCCATATTCATTATCTGCTTTTGTATCTATTTTTCTTGCAAGCTTGTGCTTTCATTTTCTGCTGAGCTCTCGCAAAGTAGGGGCACTTAATTCTTACTCAACAAACATTTGTGGCATGTGTTATATGTATTCTGGTTCAGCAAAGTTATTAATGATAATGGAGAGGAATGAGTAACACGAAGCACAGAGGTTAGAAAAGCCCTTTCGTGTCAGCATTAAAAAAAGAAAAACCTTCCCAGAAAAGCTAACATCTGACCTGGGGCTTTAGGAACGAAAGAATTCCCCAGATAAAAAACTGAATGGATGGAAGGTGAACAAGAAGCAGCAAGAGGTAGGTGGGGAAGGTGGATATATTCAAGTTAATAGGATAGGAAGTTATACAGGACAGATTGGTCAGAGCTAACCCTAGAAGAGGTGAACATCTAACACCACAACAGTGTTACAAACCTAATGGGATTTCCTAGGTTAGAGAAGATTTGTCTTCAATCATTTTATTTATTCAATAGAAATGTTGGCTCTAGAAACCTTGCCAACTTAGCCCTGATCTGGAAAAATGTGCATTCTTATACATTGCCAGTGGAAGCATAAATCATAAATGAACAAGCTGTTCCCTTGCCTCATGTACCTAGAAGTAAAATTTAGCATTAAGAAGAAATATTTAACAAAGAACAAAAGAATTTCCCAACTAGGTATCAAAATATTCAGAACAATTTACACTGTTCTAAGAACATCATGAAACAGGTATTTGTATATATAAAAATTTGATGTACAATAATTATTACATAGCTCAGAGGCACAACATCTGCCTGGCAAACATAAGGTCCTGAGTTTGATTCCCAATACCCACCTCCCCCCCAAAAAAAATTAAAATTAATGATAAAGACAACACTATTGAAACCATGTTGACAAAACTGATGTGCCTAAAAAAAGTTTATGCATCTACAAATTCTAGTTTATCTAGGAGTAACTGTACATAGAATAAAATGAAAAAGATCAGGAAAAGACTCTAAGATGAGAAAAGCCAACTTGAGTATAAAGCAAAACCCCTGGAAATTTTAGAACACCAACAGATACTTAACATAAACATATACATCTTTTTTATTGTGTAAACTACATAAAGAGATTAAAAGATAAACACAGAACAAAAAACTGTAAAATACATATAACAAAGACTGGTATGAAACTTCATGTGTCTTTCTGTATCTCAATCTTCTGAGTTCCTATTTTCAATCTAAATTTGGAGGATAAGTGAGGAAAACAGGGATAATTTTAAAAATCTTATTCAACGTGATTTTGGATTGAGGGTAGCAAGAGTCCACATAATATATACTCAATATTTAATTGCAGAGTTTGGGCAGCCAAACTTCAGACACAAGACAAAGAGGAAAACAAGAGTAGGGGAGGAACTAGAAAGATATGATATTGAAATGAAGCAAATAGTTGTTGATTCCTACCCTTTTCAAAAACTCATTAAACAAAGTAAAGGTTTTTAAAAAATGAGGCCATAGGGCCGGGCGTGGTGGCGCATGCCTGTAATCCCAGCACTTGGGAGGCTGAGGCAGGAGGATTGGTGCGAGTTCGAGACCGGCCTGGTCTACAAAAGTGAGCTCAGGACCAGCTTCAACTGCATAGCGAGACCCTGTCTCAAAAAGAAAAAAAGAAAAAAAGAAAGAAAAAAAAAAAAAAAAAAAAAAAAAAAAAAAAAAAAAAAAAAAAAAAAAAAAAAAAAAAAAAAAAGAGGCCAATTCTTAGTATTAGTAAAGATGTAAGGAAGATACTGCACAAGTGTAAATAAATGATAGCTACTTAACCATTGTACTTCTTAGAATCTATACAAATACTTGTACAAATACAAAGGAATATTCTAAAATAAGATATTAACTGTAGTCCATTATATTGAAAAACTTGAATTTATTATGATAAATCCTTATCATGAACTATGTTATGACTTATATCTAATGACCCCACCAAAGCCTCATGCAGTCTGGGTGGGATCTGTTAAAGGGATGGCTGGATCTATAATGTATGATGCTGGGATCAAGAGTGAGAAATTGCTAAATCAGTCCACTGACTGGTTTGGCACCTGCCTGAAGTACAGTAGCCTAGAGTAAATACTAAAGGGGCATAAAGAAGCTGCTAAGGTCACTTGGACTTGGTTCTTGAACTGTCTCTCCTCCTTGAGGCCTGTTTGCCATGCCCCCTGCCTTGGAGCCAGCCAGTTAAGGACTAAAGCCTCTACAAACTGTGAGCCAGGTATTTTGTTTTATCAACAAGAAAAGAAACTAAGACAAACTATCATACAACTATGAATAAGAATGGGGTAATAACACTTAATATTAAAGAAAAATAAAATAAAGATTTCCAATACAAAGTGATAAAAATATATAGTAAATAAACCTATTACAAAAACAAAAACAAAAAAAAGCATGTTGCCATTAACACATCTGCAACAGGGCTGTACATGTATAACTATTCCATCAGGTGGCTTGTACCATTTTTTTAAAATTTTAATTACTTTTAATAAGAGATAACAATATGAGAGTTTCAAAACATGTTAGTAGCACATTTGCAATAGTTGAGACACTGCATATCCTTGTCCGGCTTGCACCATTGATGTGATTGTCCCAGGCTGCCCCAAGGCATGCTTACTGTCTTGGTTACTTCTGTCTTGCTGCTGAGACAAAATACCTGACACCCAGAGACCTAAAGTTAAGGAAGGAAAGGTTTATTTTATTCACAGTTTGTGAAGATTTTAAGAGTGGCACATGGCAGAAGGCAACAACAGTTCACAGTGGTTGAAAACATCAAATGCAACAATAGCAAAAGGGAGGAGCCAAAACAGCAAGCCTCTTCCTCTTATACTGTATGGAGGTTACCCAGCCCAAGGAGGGTGTAGCACTCACACACATAATCCCAGCACTGGACTGTTAATCATAAACTATAGAAGCCCACACCATGACTGCATGAGGTTTTGAGGGGACACTTAGATACAAACCCTAACACTCATGCATGTATCACTGGTAGTTCAAGTCAGCAGGAATGTGTGAAACCTTTCGAAAATATTCCCTTATTTCAAACATAGTCTTCTGGTTTCAAAGTAAATCCTGAGAGGATTTGACTGACCTTGGGAGATACAAATAACATGTTTTGTTATACAGGTCTGGCTTTAACTTGTCCTTAATCACCCAGCAGAAAAGTTTAACTGCAAGGCATAAAATGTAAAGCTAGATTAGTATGCTGAGCTGTAAAAGGCTTAAATCAGAAGCTTCTGACATTGCCAGTTCTGCCAACAACCCACTGTGATTATGGAATATTGAACTATGTGTATACTTTCTCTTAGTTCAATGAGAAGAAATTTTTTGTACCAACAATGATTAGAAAAATTATCACGTCTATATCCTGTGCTCTGTATAACTACTATAAGGACAACAGTATCAATTATTGGGACTGTACTACTAAC
>PVJA010032363.1:11016-24267 GCA_004027025.1 Myocastor coypus | reverse complement strand
TCTCAATTTCTTCCATGATAGTGTCTTCTGTATTTGGTTTGGGTGGGCACGGGTCCTGAGATTGCCTCCTACTCCTTGTTGTTATCATTTTGTATGGAAGCGACCTCTGCACTTTGGTGGTGTTATGCTGTGTCTATGGGCGTTTGTTCTGGAGACTCCAAGGTGGTTCTTCTACAGAGGTTCCTGAGTCTTGTGTTGGGGCTCTGGCTACTAGCTTTTGTGAATGCTGGTGGATGTGGTCTGTAGGTGGAGGTTGAGCTTTGGGATTGAGTAGTCCTGGTAGGCACGTGGACCAGATCGGTTGCCAAATGGGCTATTTGATGGGTTCGGTGCTGGATCTTGGGCTGGAGGGGTTCAAAAAAAAGTGGGGGGAAGGGAAGGCAGACCAAGGATCCTGATACAGCCGGCGCATGGGCTCAGCTCCCAGCGGTGCGATTTGGGTCTGGGTTGGACCAGGAAGTTAGTCGCGGGAACGCAGAGGTAGGGCCGAGGGGCGCAGGGAGCTTACCCGCGGTGGGCGCGCAGGCTCAGCTCCCAGCCTACACTGTAGTATTCATACTGCTAAATATGGCAGTGGTCTGTCATGTTGTAAGAAACATATGCATAGAAATAGCATATACCTGTGTATCTCTCTGACTATAATTGAAAAAATACAGTATTTTCAGTACTTTAGAAGCTTACTGTGATTCATACCAGTCTGAAACCTTCCTTTCTTCTCATTCTATTGCGACTTTCACATGTTATTTTTATTTTATTTATTTTTATGGGGGAATTATTTTTGTTTATATTTTGTCTGTTTAAATTACACATGAAAAGAAACTATGTTACTTTTGTATCTGTATAATTTGTTCAACATAATGTAGAAAAATTAAGCTTTTTATTTATTTAGTAATGGTCTCTCTCTCTCTCTCTCTCTCTCTCTCTCTATATATATATATATATATATATATATATATATATATGAATTAAATTATTTGGCCACAGATCATTACATTGCAAATTATGTTTCAAGCTTTCTAAAATATTTGTTTCAAATTACAAGGCTGTCAGAAAATATGTCTCATATTTAGCAACCTGGAACAGTATATCATGATTTTGTTAATCATTTTATGGCCCCTTTTATGAAATGATCATTGAAATATCTTATTTACTTTCCAACAGAGTTGAAAACGAGTGATGTATATTCTATTTATTATCAGATAGCCACTAATTTTTATAGTATTTTATTCATGAAGTGATATACCATTTTTATGCTTTTTTTTTTTTTTTTTTTTTTTTTTTTTTTTTTGTCTTTTTGAAACAGGGTCTCACTGCGCAGTTCAGGCTGGCCTTGAGCTCACTTTTGTAGCCCAGGCTGGTCTCGAACTCTTACTGATCCTCCTGCCTCAGCCTCCCGAGTTCTGGGATTACAGATGTGTGCCACCATGCCTGGCTACCATTTTTATTCTTGATATAGGTTATTTGTACATTTTTACATTTTTCCTTCTTTGGTTATTATCATCTGACATATTAAAATTTTTAATTTATCTTTACACTAATTTTAACTTTATTCTTTGTTATTTTTGTTTCATTAATTTTTCTATTCTGTAATATTTCCTTCCAACTTTTAGCTTACATATTTTCCCTATATTGCTATTATTTAAATGATTACAGTTATTTAATGTCAGATCTCCATTATTAATGTAGATATTTGCTATTATACTTGTCAAATATTATAATAACAAATATCTAAAGTTGCTATTACTCAGAAGATTGAGGTTATTCAATGTTAGGTCTCCTTAATTAACAAGATTTTTCTGACATTAGAGAATCTTAACTTGTGGAGGATCATTCAATTCATGCTACTATAAAACATATATTATTATTTATTTTCTCCAAAGTTCAATCAACTTAAATGTTTTCTTTCTTTCTTTCTTTCTTTCTTTCTTTCTTTCTTTCTTTCTTTCTTTCTTTCTTTTTTTCTTTCTTTCTTTCTTTCTTGCTTTCTTTCTTACTTTCTTTCTTTCACAGAACCAGGATTTGAACTCACAACCTGGCACCTGCCAGGCAGACACTTGTGCCCAGCCCCTTGTTTGTTTATTTTTATACTTAGTGTATCTTAGAATCTTGACATTATTGTACTGCTCATTATTGACTCACCTAAATTTCAGTATGCTCAGAGACCTCATTGTATATGGTTTCCATATTTTAAAAACTTAAGATTTGTTTTTTTATGAGAGGATATGAAGAATTTTGCTCATGACTCACATGTTCTTGAGAAAAATTCTTCTTTATTATATAGTTATCAGTAGTTGTTATTTATGTTTTTCATATTAACAAAAGTCTAATGGCCTTATTAACTTTGTTTTTCTACTTACTCTACTTGTTACTTAGAATATTATATCATAATATTTTTCCTAATTTATTTCACTTTGTGTCTGACAATTGTCAGTTGTTATACTTTGGTGCTATGCTCATATGTCAGTTTGTGAAACATGACACATTACAATGCCTTTATGTGTTTATCCAACAAAATTGTGATGGTAGTATTTTACTTGACAATTACTTGAACCTACTAAAAATATGTCTACACAAGGTGATCAATTTACTTTTTAAGTTTGGTATACAGATTCTCTTCCTATCATTCTATTTTAATCTTTTTTTCATATATTTTAGATAGATCTCTCATGTGCTTAAATTTTACTTTATACAATGAGGCCATCTTTGTCTTTTAACTGCAGAACTAATTGATTTAATTATGATCTATGTGACCCATTTGGAAATTACATATCATCTTTCTACTCTATTAATAGACATTTTATGTTGAGTTGTGGTCCTCTGAAAAAGTTTTGTCAAAATCCTAGAATCTAAGAATATGACCGATTTGGAAATAGGCTTTTGCAATATAAGTATCTAAAATAAGTCAGTCTGGAGTAGAATGTTTTATTAGATCAATTTGACTTCTATCCTTGAATGTAGACTTCTAACTTTTGGAATGGTAAAACTATAAATTATTTTCATTTAATCCATATGGCTTATGATATTTGGTAATAGTTGTCCTAAGAAACGAATATAATGTTTGATTCCAGAAATTACAAAATACATTTATAATTAATTGTCAAAGACTTAAACTGGTAGAAATGTTACTCTTTTCCAAAATAGCGAGATTTCAGAAAACTTTAATTAAATTTATCCTCTTCATAAATTATGTATAATTTGTATATAGCATTTTATATAGTTTCATTTCTCATCCATGTTTATCTTATAATTTCAATATGTTGGTTTATTTTCATTTGCTAAGTTATTAACCACTGTCCTGGTTCTATATTATTTATTTGTTTGATACAGAGTCTTGCTACTCAGCTTAGATTCCCTGTCTTGGCCTCCCCAGTGCTGATTCACCCAAGTTCTGTAAAATATTGCCTGCACACTCTCTCAAGCCATAGTTTATAGCTTTCTCAATTCTCAAGAATAAATTTTCCTCCTGGTGTTTCCCGCGTTTTTCTTTTGTTGTTAATATGGCTCTAGAAACATCTTCTTTCTACTTAGACTAAATAAATCAAACTTTGAAGTTATATTTTACTGTAGGAAGGCTCATGCTGCTAAATCTTTAAAATAAGTGGAGGCCTTAATGCTCTTCACCCTCGCTGCATCGCAGTGAGTGTGAGATGGCCTCAGAGCGAAGCTTGTTTGACAATTTGAATCACAAACTTTTTTGATAATAGGCTTCTATGTAAATGTTAACTTTATTATACTAATATATAATATGAGATATGTAATATAGTATACTATACCTAAACTCTTCTAGTTTATTATTTTAAACTCAGCAGGTGTTTTTGTGTTTTATTTACTGAAATCATTCACCATGAGTGTATCCTGTCACTAATTTAAACTAAATTTTTTCTGCTTTGTTTCATCTTATGTTTTATCTTACTATTCACACGTTTGATCTTACAGGTAATATTTTTCTCATATAACAATGTATTTACAGGTTCTAAAGTTTAAGCCATGAGTATCTTTGCAGAATGATTGTTCTACTATTCTTCCATCACAATGAAAACAGTTGATTACTCCAATAGCAATCCTTTCTGAGAAGGTAGCCTGCCCATATAAGTGTTAGGTAATAATTCATTTTGAGAATTATCATAATCAACCAAAATACACTTGCAGCTCAGATCATAGTGGATGTAGCTATACTGATAGGTAAAATGCTATAATGTGCAAGGGAACTACAAGCTAAACAGTTCTTGTATGTACTTTGATGAATGAACCAAAAGTATACTGTCTATGTGGTATTATTACTCATAGAATAGATAACAGATATGCAAAATGTAATTACAAATCCTTAAAAGAATTATGGAGGGAAACATGAAGACCATGATACAAGTGCCAGAATGGGTCTGACTTGGTTTGGGTGATAAGAAAATATTCACCGTAAAACATTTAAACAGAGACCAAAATATGAAGAGCTGGTTAAGGAGGAAAGGTGTGAGTACTAACAAGTATTCTGGGTTAATAAATAAATTAAAGAGAAACATTAGGGAGGGAAAAAATTCTGCATTCTGTGGAATCTTAGAAGAGCTTGGGCTGGACAATGGTGGTTGGAGGACGCAGGCGATGTCTACAAGCCTGGGAAATCACTAGAAGATCAGCAATTTTGAAAACTAGGTAAATTCTAGATACAGTAGAAAGTAAAGTGAGAAAATGAGATATTTTTTTTCTTTTCATAATTAGAATTTTCTTGCTGTAATTAATTAAAGAAATGCATGTTTCTTTCTGAAGTACTCTTTCAGAAAACCTAACTTTAGAGTTTGATGTTGTATGTTGAATAAATATTTATCAGACACCCAGGGAGAAGAGTAGCATGCTGGACAGAATGAATAGCATACATAGAGAGAAGGAAAGAGATGCAGTTTTGTGCCATGATAAAATTTTTTGAGCAAACTTTCTCAGTTTGAATTTATCTCTTCAATAAAAAGATATGACACATCAGAATGCAGGGTGCTGAGGATACACTATTCTAAGAGTAGCCTGCCTAACTTGACATTAATCCCTTTATCTGTCCCTTTTGGAATAAAATTATAACTACTACTCAATGTACTCAACTGAGCAAAATTTTTCAGAAAATAAGAGGCTTAAGTTTGAATTGTTTGTTTTGTTATCACACATGGTCAACAGACATGCTTTCTTTGGGCCCATTTTTACAGTTATGGATAATTTTGTTTTGATAAATATGATATAGGCCCTTCATATCTGTGGGTTCCTCGTTTATGAATTCAACCAACAACAAATCAAAACAGTTGAAAGAATTATTTCATTGGTCTGAACATGTATGCACATTTTTTGTCTTGTCAGCATCCCCTGAACAATGTAACAGATTTTTTTTTTTTTTTTGTCTTTTTTTGAGACAGGGTCTCACTATGCAGTTCAGGCTGGTCTTGAGCTCACTTTGGTAGCCCAGGCTGGTCTCACACTCACACTGATCCTCCTGCCTCAGCCTCCCAAGTGCTGGGATTACAGGCATGCGCCACCACGCCCGGGTTGTAACAGATATTTTTATACATTTACTTTGTAGGCAGTATTATAAGTAATCTGGAGTTCACTTGAAACACTTAGAAGAATCTGAGTGGTTATCTGAAAAACAGTATGAACTTTCACAAAGGGACTTGGCTTCTAAGACTTTTGTCATTCCCAGCATGTGATGAGCCTATTTCCCACACTCTGAGCTGACCAAATCTTAACTATTACTAATATAATAATCTTTACCTGCTTTGCTTCTCTTTCCTCTGTGACTATTTACATAGCATCAACTGAAGATCACAGAGTATTTTTAACATATATAAAAATCATGTCTAGCTCTTCTTTGTGGCAAAGTTCACAGGACAATGAACCACAGATTTATTATAAGATCAAAAAGAATCTTTTATAATTGCTGTAAGTAATTTCTATATGCAACTAATAAAAAGAAAAGATTGAGCGTTGTGTTAATTTTATCAAAAGTGTGGTCCTTAGATTATAGGAAGAGCTTGGCCTTATCGAGGCAAAGGCTTTCTGTTTAGAGGAAAAAATAAAAAATAGAGATCTAAAAGTGTAGAAGAAAGAGAATGAGTGATGTATTTGAGTTGAAGCAGTAGGTCAGCATCACAGTCACACAACCCAGGTGGCCAGCTGGCTCCTAAGCCTGCAGTCACTGAGCAACCAGAAGCCTGGTTCTCTAGTGTTATTCTCTTGTCAGTTGTCCAAATTTCTCTAGTTCCTCTCCTTGTGTGAGGCTGTCCCTTTGAAGGATCTCTACTTTGTGACAGGGGATCCTCATAGATGTTGTGTCTGCTTATCCTTGTGGACACAAACCTAACTCACTGGTACAACTACTTGTCCATAATAACCCGGGATGTACTTTGTCATATATGTGTATTCAAATGTTAGGGAATCTCACTATAATATTCTTTATTGAGAAGAATTGTTTATTTGATTATATTTAATATATGATCCCTAATTTCAGAATACAATATTTGAATCAAGCAATCCAATGATTCTTCTTTTTAGTCATACAGGTATTTCATTTTTGAATATGATTGAACTTTACTAATGAAACCAGGGCAGTGCAGGTGTCATTGTGAAACTGAAACAATGACAGAAACACAGACTCTATTTGTGGGATGTCTTATAACATGTTTCATAAGTGGGCATGTGCAAGCAAGTACACTCACAAGCATGTGTCCCTGTCTATGAGTATATTTGAAGTGACAATTTGAGATACAACTATTATTTAAATTTGTAGAACAAAAACTTCAGAATTTCAGGCAAAAGACAGAACAACACAAGCCAAAGTCAACAGATTGCTACTAGTGGTGGCGACCCTTTAATAGACAAGTGCCCACCTGGGGGCTGCAGCCCAAAACCCATTTATTCATTGCCAGGTGTCAAACCTATGATTAAACATGAATGCTGAAGTTTCAGTTTAGAAAAAAATAACAAAAAAAAAAAAAAAAAAAAAAAAAAAAAAAAAAAAAAAAAAAAAAAAAAAAAAAAAAAAAAAAAAAAAAAAAAAAAACAAACCTCATACATTAAATCTTTGGTCTTAAAAGAAAAATTAATAATTATGTGCCATATATTTTCCACCACTGGTCTACAATATCACAGCCATTGGGCAGCTCTTGGGCCCATCATAGGTTTCAAACACAGTTCTAAAATGTTTGTTCTAAATAACTTATTTAAAATGCATTCTAAGGATATACTTCAGTGGCACAAATGCTTGTCAGATAGGCATAAGTTCCTGAGTTCAATTCCAGAAAATAAAAATAAAGAGAATATTTCACTAAGTTGTAGGTGCTAGGATTTCCTTTACATAGCTGAGGGAACAGCTATGAAATGGAAATTAAAGTTCACATAATTTGTCAAACTCCAGAATCAGCTGCAGTGACCTAGTTCAAGTGCTTTGACAACTGCTCTGTGCTCTGTATTCTCCCCACGTGGGGTGAGAACACCTGGGGACCTTCCAACTCCAGAGCCAAGCACAGCAGCAGGGAGGAAAGATGAACACTTTCTCCTTTGTTATAAACTAATGGTTTAAGATGTTTGGCCTCATGAGAAAACAGAATGTTTCGTAGCTACTGAGCATATTTTTGAAAAAGACATACTGAGTAAGTTTTAAAACTAAAGCTAAAGATTCTGCCCTATAACCTTAATATTGTGAAGCACTAAGACTGAAAAACTAAGGGCCTGCCTCATTGCTCAACAAATGGAAGGTTCTGTTCTTTTTTATTGCATTCAATAAGAAATAACAATGTGACAGTTTCAAAAAAAAAAAAATTAGTACATTTCCAGTATTTGATACAATGCATATCATTGTCCTCCTAGTACTTATACAGAGCATAGGGTATAGATGTGATAATTTTCTAATCATTATTGGTACAAAAACGTTTTTCTAACTGAACTAAGAGAAAGCAGTTGTATACATAATCTGATATTCCATAATCACAGTGGGTTATTGGCAAAACTGGCAATGATGGAAGTTGTTGATTTAAGCCTTTTACAGCTCAGCATACTAATCTAGCTTTATGTCTTATGCCTCCTGATTAATCTTTTCTGCTGGGTGGTAAAGGGCAAGTTAAAGCAAGGCCTTAAACAAAACACGTAACTTTTATATCTCCCAAGGTCAGTCAAATCCACTCAGGTTTTACTTTGAAATCATGTACAGTGCTTTGTAGAACTGCTGTCAGTGTAAGCCATCTGGATGAGTCACAGCCATTGCTTGACCAGTTTGCTCTCTGTGAAAGCCCAAGAGAGTGTTTTCTGTCTAGGTGACTCTCCTTAGGTACACTATATATCTTCAATCCCTTTCCTGTGTAACCCCATAATCTCCCTGAGCAGAAAATTTGGGAAACTACTGAGTTATAGGATGTTATAGCACAGGTTTTCTTATGTTCTCAGTCCTCACTGACCTTGAACAGCTAGGGCCAAAATATTAGCTATCCTTGTAGCACCACTTTCTCTCCAATTTTTGGTCTGTAAACTTATATTCCTAACCCTCTGGAAGAAATTCTTAGTGCTACTACTTTTGTATAACAAAGGTACTTGAGCTTAACATCATTGTCTTTCTGAGTATCAAACATCTTAGACTTACCTTGGAACTGTGCAGAAATAAGAAACTAGCATCTTAAGAAGCAGAGAATAATGAACAAAGCCCAGGGACTGTTTGTAATCTGTTACTTGGGAATTCTAGTAAACTGGGATTCAAGGAGGCAGATAACAGCTTATCCTGATGGCTCCTTGATAGTTGTCTCCTCCTTTGTTTGGAATGTTAATTGTTGTCTCCTGCTTGAAATCTTTTCAATTAGCATTTGTGTTAACCTAGTGTTAGGTAAACGGTAAAAGAGATAGTGATTTGTAGTCTGTATTCACCAAAGTAGTTATGCACATTCCTTAGTCTGTCTTTGAGTACGTAATAAAAGTAAGAGACTTCTGTGTGTTGGGCTCACTTCAAGAGAGACAAATCTCAGTGAGACCTCTGAGCTAAATTCATGGGATCTTCTCATTTCTTTTGGTGCTGACACTTAATTTACATCAGAATTGATGTTATCTATGTATCATTGATATTCTAATAAATCTCTATAGAATGTGACAAAAGCAGTTGCACATTTTTACACAGGAATTTAGAAATCTAAGCATATACAAAATTTTAGCCTGTCAATCCTTTGGTATCTTTCCTAGTCTCTTACACTCATTTAATATCATTTTTGTTTCCTTGAGCTCAGCGGCTGGAGTTCGATCCCAATCATTCTATGCCAAACCCGCCCACAGGGCACACTGCAATGATGAAAGTGGGCATGGTAGTATGCTCCTGTAATCCCAGATTTTGGGAGGCTGAAAATAGGCAGATCACTCTGAGTCCATTCTACATAGTGAGACCCTGTAAACTCTGTGGATCTTGCCCTAAATACAAGAAGAGAGAGAGAGAGAGAGAGAGAGAGAGAGAGACAATAAAGCTATACATCTAACTTGTATTCAGTGGCCCAAGTTATATTACAGCTGAGACTTAGTGAATATGGTACAAGGACCATTTGGAATTTTGAAAAAATATATAGGTTCTTCTAACTTCTCATTTATCTTTTTGTTAGAAACATATATCAAAAAATATTTTGCTGAGTATAATATCTTAAAGAATAGTATTTTTGTGCATTAATTTATGGCAGTGATTCTTAATGTCATTCTTCCGTATATCTTCTTGAACACTCTTACATTTGTGTATCTTATCACTACTTTAATTTCATTTTGCTGCTTACTCACATGAGACATGTTTCTATTACCTCTTTTACTAGAGCTACACAAATCTATGCCAGCTATTTTGGGAACCACTTCCTCAAAACATGTGGATAGCTGATTCTGTGAATAGAGAAAAAACCTTGAGCCATAACTGATGAACAAGCAGTTCACTGGAGAATGGAAACAAAACAGTTCAACTCCTAAATTGGATGTGACTTAATTGATACCTAAATATATATGAAGTAAATAATCTTTAGGTGTGTTTTCAAAAGTATTTGAAAGGTTGTCACTATCAAGAGAATTTTCTGTCAGCATTAACACTCAATCACACTCTTCCTTTTGTCATTCAAAAATATATTTTAGCTAATCACTGTGGCCACCAGTAGGCTATTTAATTCAAGATTTTATCCATCTATGAGGGAATGCATAGAAAAAGATGTGCCATTTCTATACAGTGGAGTTTTACTAAGCTACAAAGAAAGAGATAGCTCAGCGGCATGAGCACATGCCTTATAAGTACAAGATTCCAAGTTTGATCCCCAGTACTACCAATAAATAAATAGATAAATAAATAAATAATCTTAAGGCTTTTATCGGTAAATGGATGTAAATGTAGACCATATTCATAGATGAAATAAATCTGATCCTGATGTGCACACATTATATTGTCTCCCCAGTATAAGAACCTGAAAGACTGAATAAAACTGGAAAAGTACAATATATATTGTGAAAGAGAAAGAAACTGCTTGAAAGGAAGGAACAACTGGGATAAGGGAAAGAAAAAAACAAGGAAAAAAATATATGTATATCTGTATAATACTTTGGATGCTTATCGTGCTGGATTCCACTGGTCTTTTGAAAGAAGTAGTTAATACTTAAGTTTCTTTTTCTTAGTTTTGTGACCAATTTTGCACTCCTATGTCTGGCAATCTGAACAACTAGTTGAAGATAGCAATAGACAACATGATAATCATTGTTGAACTCGTATCATTTTCTTCAGTGAAATTTTGTATCATTTATACTATTTTACAATTTGTATTTTCTTTAAAATATAAAAATAGGGAAAGAAAAAAAAGTATGATATTCTAATTAATGATAATCTTACAATTTGTTCCACATTTTTCCTATTGAAATTAGTCAAAGGAAAACAATGTAAATCAAAAATAGAACTAAACAAAATCTACTCTTTTAAAAAGTAAATACAGTACAAGAAGGGATAAGCAGCTCTCAGTAACCCTAATTAAGACCAAAAGACAGAGTATAAGTTGGAGTGAAATAAAAGACAAAATGAAATGTCAAAATGATCATCAAAATATTGTTGAAATACATTTAAAAGTCACAAAGAAATTGATACAGAGATATACTGGGTCAAATTTTATTAGGAAAAAGAAATAGAATACAACTAAAATCAGAAGGAATCTGGAAAACAATGAATTGGTGACCTATCATTTAAAATTACAAAAATTACATGCTTTAAGAGTTTAGTTTTTGGAGCTGAGCAGATAGCTTGGCTGTCTAAGTCCCTGCCTGGCAAGCACAAAGTCTCTAGTTTGATCCTCTATCCCTCATGCTATGCCTCCCCAGAAGCCCAGGCTTGCTGTGTTGGCCCTGAAAGAAACCACTGTGATGGTGCATACTTGCAATCCCAGTGCTGGGGAGGCTGACACAGGAGGATCACTGTGAGTTTGAACTGTGCAGTGAGACCCTACATCAAAACCAAAGACAGTTGAGTCCTTTCACTCCAGACTCCACACTGTGATTGAAGTTATCCAAAAAAGCAAATATATAAAAAATCAGAGAGTAAAGGGTGCTAGAATAACCCACATACCCTCACCTAATTGAAAAGAAAGACTAGTAATATTATATAGTAAATATGAAAATAATCTGAATAAATGCCAAGCTTTTGTGCTTTGCTTTTAGCTCTAAGACTTTCTTCACTTGGAAGAAAAAAAAAAAATACACAAAGGGTAGAACATAATATAAAAGTTGTTTGTAACTACTATAGCTTATAGTTTTAGTAACTTAATTCAAATTTCATAGGTAACTATTATATTCTTGGAACCTACAAAAGAAAATTAATATAAACATCAGTTATTATCTTACAGTGGGATCATTTTCAGTAGAACAGAAAGTAAATGTTTTCCTTTTCCTCTACTTGTCTTAAGTTTAAGAAACTGAGACAATTATGTGGCACAATTATAAATATGAGAGCATGGATTTTGCAACTAATTTTATATTAAAATGAATACACAATAACAAATGCAAAAAAAAGAGAAGACCACTATATTTGAGAAAGAATGAAATTGAGGCAGAAATACCAAATGATAGGACAACTGAGGTCCCAGCATTTCACACTGTAGTAGGACTGAGGAAAACACTACACTTTCATAATACATGCAGTGCTAGCGCCATTCAAACTATTATTCTTTTTAGGTAATTGTTTTATAGTTGATTTTGTTTTGGATAACTGCGTAGTAAATTATGACTTATTCGCTAAAATCAATTAATTTTTAATTGGGATCTTAAGTAGCTATCTAATCTTTCTCTGGAATTTTATTCTAATACTCTGTAACATCAGTTAAATATGTCTGAAACATGGATCTAACAAAGCTGACAAGTTTCACTTTCCCCTTCAATTCACCTGAAGTACTATACCAGTTATTGCTTTGATTTTTCTTATAGCTCTCATTTTTAGGCTAGCAATTAGTGCCTGAGTTTATTTGACTAAATGCATTTACTTTCATTTAATGCATTGATCATATTATTGATGAAAAACCTCAGGATTTTTTTTAGTTTGATACATTCTAAAATATAGAAGATATAAGAGAAATAATTTTTATTATTCACCATATGTTATTTTTGGTTATTGTGTTTGGTACTAGACAATATTTTAAAATGAAAAAAACTAATATTTATTGTGTTCTATGTCCCCTATCTATTTTCATAATGTAAATGAATAAGTAAGTTGTGAATTCAAGCAATTAAGAATGATACTTATAATGTAGTTTAAATGACTAAAATAAAATCAGATCTTGGCTTGTGAAAGAATTTATAATTGCATTAGTAAAGATGATTTAAAAGAAATTCATAATGTCAGCTCATCAAGAGACACTGGATATTAAAGCTCTATAGCTAATAAAAGCACTAGTCATATTGATTATGTTTAATGATTCTTATATATTAATAGGTAATCTGCTGCTTGAGGAGCTCATGCAGATTGCTAAGTGGATAAAAATGAATGATTTTATGTTGATTTGTAGATCTTACATTGAATGATGAAAACAGCTTTCAGAAAAATTACTTTTAAAATATAATAAAAATTGAGATTACTGCATGGGAAATACTTCAAAGAATCAACAACTAGGATCTCATCTTTTTTAAAAGATTTGTACATCAAAAGAAATTGCCAGCCAGGCGTGGTGGCGCACGCCTGTAGTCCCAGCATCTGGGAGGCTGAGGCAGGAGGATCAGTGTGAGCTCGAGACCAGCCTGGGCTACAAAAGTGAG
>PVJA010032363.1:0-10916 GCA_004027025.1 Myocastor coypus | reverse complement strand
TATACAATGAATTTAAAAATCGCTCCCAAATACAAACACAAATCCAAAACTGGACATCTGAGATTAATTCATGCTTCTCAGAGGAAGAAACACAGACTGTTGTATGTTGTAATCCAGAGCCAAAAGAAACGACGAGAAGACCCGATGAATATAGGTAGCTTCAGAGATCTCACTGAGATCTGTCTCTCTCAAAGTGAGCCCAGAACTCCAGAAGCATCTCCGTTTTATTTAAGTCATACAGCAGAAGATTTACAGGGAGGAGAGGGGATAATCAGCAATGTCTCAAGTAAGGGTGGAGACACCAATCAGGATAAGCTACTACACCTTTTTAAATCCTAGTTTTCTAAAATCCCTAAGTAACAGATTACAACCCACCCTAAGCTTTGTTTATTGTTCTTCACTTCTTAGTTTCTTATCTCTATATATCCCCCACTTTTATTAAAAAATGCTAGAAAAATAATTTTTTGAAACATAGGATGAGGACTGTAGACTTTTGATCCATAGCTTGTTGCTAGATCTGTCCTCATTGCTAAGCTAAACAGCATAGACAAATAATAATGAAACAACATATACAAATATTTACTACATTTCCAGTAAACCATAAGATAACATGAAAAGGATCAAAGTTTTGAATTCCGTTAAAGATACTTTGTAACAGATCAAATTTGGTTCCATGAGTTGGGAGTTATACAAAATGAAGAAGTATTCCAATCAGTTTTAAATAAGGTCTACATTGTAGAATAACAATTTGTCCTCCCAACGTAACAACACTTTGTTTTATTCAACTCTGAGTCTGCATGTCTTTGAGAAGCCCTTAATTGTTTCAAATCCTTGTACCATTGCTGCACAAAATAAACAGTCTGTACAACTTGGCTCAATGCTACTTTGGCTATAGTAGCTATGGATGTGAAGGCTATCATGAGTTCAAGCTTTGTTTTGTTCTCTTCTTTACCATCTCCAGTAAACATTGGAACAGCATCATGGAAGGAGAGTCTTGCCATGGATGATATAGTTGTATTGGAAGTCAAATTCTGGTCCTTGTCCTGAGAATATAGATGTTATCTCTAGAAAAATCAAAGCTGAGTAGAATGAGTTATGTTCTCTTTTATTTTCATCCTTCTGTGATCCGGGCAGAGCTATAGAGCTCCAATCTATGATGCTTCCATTGGAAGTAACAACTAACTCCCGGGTTGCCTCTCCTCTTACAGATTTACCAATGTACCTTAAGCAACATTGGTATTCTGGTGGGATGGCAGATCTGGCAGTGGAAACATTCTATTAGCAGCTATACCTTTAAAGTTCTTTCCTTGGAGAAGAAAAAGTCCCCTTTTTCTTCCCTTACCTTGGTGTTACTTTTAAATGACAGTAAAGTGGATGATTCCAAATGATATATTCTTTTGGCTCCCTTGGAGTGATGTTCAATCTCAGATGTTAATCTTTTAAGGGGCTCAGCATTTGTTTGACCTTTGATGTTTATGTCTGGCCCACAGCAGGAACATTCATCCCTTCCCAAGTTGCTAAATATCTTGTCTTCTGTGTTATCTCCTTTGAGGGCCTAACCCTTTCTGACTGCCTATAATACTTTGATCTAACTCAGCTTTCTGCAATATTCCCCCTCTGAAGAAGTAACCTCAACTGCCATGAGGAAAATATGGGCGGTGACCACTCTGGCTTCTTCAGGCTGAAAGGGGTCATAGCTGGGAACCAGCAATCAAAGATACTTCTCCAGAGGTTTTATCTAAAGGCCCTCAAGAGATACCAGGCATTTTTGTCTTGGGAAGGTAGAATCACTTTAAATCTGGAGAAGATAAAGCCAAAGAAACTATTAAACATACATGGGAATAATTATGAATGTGGCCAAAATGATTTTTACCAATAGTAATGGACATGTTGTGAGAGAACCAAATATATATATATTACATTTGTAAAAGCTAGTCTTAGCGTAAGTTGGATTAATAAACAACCTATATCTCAATTACTAAAGCAAGATGGCTTCTAAAGTCTGTTTCTTTTGAGGTATGATGACTGGAAGGAAAGTCAGTGTCAGAGAAGAACAAAGACACCTGTGCCAATGTCCACCAATAGGCTAAGTTTTCCTTTAGTCATGATTTCTCAGGGCTCCTCCATGGAAATGACAAAGACTGTCTGGCCAGAAGGAGCAAGCAGGCCCAGTGCCCTTATTCTGGCCTGGTTTCTGGCAGTCATAGCAGATGAACTTTATCATCGTTGAGCTCTTCTTGGAATCAAGAGAATCAGATTCAGGATCTGTTTTTTGGAGCTGCAATAAGGCAGATATTTCTTATGTCTTTTTGTTTTCTCTCCCTGATTTTCTCCCAGTTCCAATTATAGCAAATTGCTTTCTTAGTGTCCTACAATAGTTACACTTACTCATTTTCTGGATTTTGTTCATCAAGCTGGTACCCAAATTACTTCTTCAGTAACTGTAATAATACAAGCAAAACCTCTTCCCCATCTCTGGATAATTTTTGGAACCCACTGATCAATATCATTTGAAAGAAAACAGGCTGTTTCAAAGGAACACTCATTTCTTTGTCCAGTGACAGTCTGCAGAAGAAAATCTATCTAGCAGCCAATTTAAAAGATTTAATGTGAATAAAGCTTTTTGTATTATTAACCTAGTTGTATTCATATATATTCTCATACTAGTCCCCCTTTTGTTAAATGAGTATTTTACAGAGTAACATATTAGTATGGCATTACTTTTATATCTCATGGCTGTTCTTCACTGCTGGATGGTTAAGACTAATTTAAAATAAGACCTGTATAAATACAAGAATAACTTTTGCTTTCTGACAGGGTCAGCCAAATCTCAGGATTTATCTTGGAACCATGTATTAGACATAAAGTGTAACGGCTATTTTTTAACAACCATGACTATTTTAGCATTTCAATCCCTATAGAATGTTCACAAAAACAATTACACAATTTTACACAAAGACTTAGAAATCAAATCATATACAACATTGTAGCAGGCCACTCATAACATTTTGTGACATGTTTTAAATATTTTTGTTTTGTTTTAGCATAACATTTTTGTAAAAAGGGAGAAGCTTTGAATTTGAGAAAATTTTGTCCCAGTAAACAATCTTTGTTTTATATTTTGAAAGACATATATATCTGGAATAATAAATACACTTAATATACCAGGAGATTACAACAGTGAATTAGCATATTCACATGAAGACCTTTGTTTTTTAATATTTTTGTACCAAATGATCATTAAAGAGAAAATCTTATTGTAACATTTTGAAAAATTTACCTTTTAACCAATGATGTATGTATTGAGAGTGTCTCCTAAGAGACTATTGAGATTTTTGGGAGCTCCTCATTAATGAGTAAAAGGTTGACCACACCTCTTATTCATCAATTGGACTCCCCTTTAATAAACTTTTTCCACTCAAGGGAGTTTTTATTAATTAAGTTAAACCTTATGATCTATTATATATAAATAAATTTAAATATCACTTTAACTGTCTGGTAATTTAGGAAAAAGCATGCTTTTAAGTCTATATCCCAAATTGTATTTAAAACAAATCATCAAACAAAGAATAAAAAGAGGAACAGCTGTTCATTGAAAGACATACAAACATAAACACACAGACACATAAACATTTTTATAAAATTAAGGATGCACTCGATTAGGCAGATTTTGTTATCTGTTAATTACTAGAGATCTCTTATTTGAAAAATTTGGAAGGAAAAAAATTCTTATAATCAATATGCATATTTTATAATTATGATTTTTCTGTTACCTATTTAGACTTTAGATTTCCATTTGGTCAGTTCCTTGAAGAGGCCTGAGGCCAGACCTAGCCTCATTGCAGCTAAATTCTTCAGATGGCTTCATGGTGCAGTCTGACAGTACATGTTGGTACCCAAATAGGTTGTTTAGTATTTTCTGGTAAAACATAAGCATACCCTTTGCCCCAAGTTAGTAGTGGACCAAGTTCCTTTCACAGTCCGCTGTGGAAATCTCTCTTAAGGACCTTTTTAGCCATTTTTTCTTCTTACCTATTTTGTCTTTAGGTTGCTGTAAAAGTTTAAAAATAGTATGTACTGACAAGTAAAGTTGACAGGATTGATTCACTGTCAATGAGTCAATGGTGAGATTGTAGAAGAGGAAGCCATACATTTTTTCATTTTTAACTTATCTGCAGGATGATAGTCAATAGCACCAGAGAAATTAGTCCAAAATCAAGATGGAGCCAATTAAAGTTACCAAATAAAGTCTAAACATCATCAATGGTTGATTTGAACAGTTTGGGGCACAAAATATCTTTGTTGCGTAAACTGACCCAAATGTGTAAAAATTATCATACTTTGAACCCCTTTGGAGGCCACCACTAGGCCTTTTATTAGTTAAATGACATGTGAAAATTAAGCAACTGCTTAAACCTTTAAATGTTACTTCATATATTTTTTAAAATATCAAAGCCCTATTTTATTTTATTTTTAATTTTGAGACAGGGTCTCACTATGCAGTTCAGGCTGGCTTTGAGCTCACTTCTGTAGACCCAGGCTGGTCTCCAATTTGCACTGTTCCTCCTGCCTCAGCTTCCCAAGTGCTGGGATTATAGGCATGTACCACCACACTCGGTCAAACCTTCTTTTTTAATGCCATTTTTAATTTAGGACAGTTTTAAGCAACCACACTTAGTTAGGAATTAAAAGAATTTTAAGTAATCTTTTAAAATATCCTGGGGCAATGACCTCAACTTTGCAGCAGCTCTACCTGAAGGCCACCCACATTTGCATTTGAAAAGCTGTTAAAATGTTTTTCCTTTAAATAATTTTTATTTTTAGCCCACAATTTCTTTTAACAATTTTAAAATTTTTAGCAAAAATTAATGACCAATTGAGCAGTATAAGAATTTGGTGTGGTTTAAACAACTGTTTGGTCAGACAGAATTATAACTTTAATTTCTTTGTATAAACAGCATTGATTACCCCAAACAAAACCTAAAGACCACTTAGCATTAGGGCTCTCCTTGGTTGATTTTACTGCATAGGTGTGGCTAACAGCAGCTTAATGGTCTCAGCATCTATAAACAGTTTTCTTGAGCCCACATTACCTCCTAAAACTTTAAGGGAGTTATGGCCCTGTAGCCCAGGCCTCTGTGTGTAGTCGCTGTGTATCCTGTAGCTCTGCTGACAATAGAGCCAGGCAATGCAGTGCGAGTTTAATATGCATAAAGAGAAGCTGACTTCTATTTTTAATAAGCAGTTAAGTTTTAATCTGAAAAGATTTAGTAGTAGATATCATAAGTAATATTTCTCCTTTATAATCACTATCAATAATCACCAAATGTGCAAATACAACTTGGGCAATAATAGTGTTGTAGGCAGCTGAATTAGATACAAATATTATAGGCAGTCAGACAGAGCCATGCCCTTAAGGATGACATGGAAGACAAGGTGATTTTCCAACTAGAGACAGACACTTCTCCGCTGTGGGCCAGATCTCAAGACAAGAGTAAACAGAAGCAACCATATACTTCCTTAAGGGTGGGCATCAGGGATTGATATGCTAAATAAGTATCAATTACCTTAAAAGACCCTGGAAAGAGTCACAAGCCCAAGCTCACTAGGTGGTGTTCTTGCCCACGTGCTCTGTGACTTGTCTTCCCATTGGATCCCAATGTTAATCAATTTTACTTGCGCAATGGTGCTTGTAATCTCATTGGTTGACCACAGTTTTATCCCACCTCATACTCACCTAAGCTAGTTGCCATGTCTTCTCTATAAAGTCCCTGGAAGAGACAGCTTCTGGGGGACACCCACTCGGGACCCCCCTCCTGTCCCATTCTCGGACAGGAGCTTTCCTTCTCTCAATAAATATGTTCTCCTCATTACCTCTGTTTGTTCCTAAAAATTCATTCTTAGGCTTTAGATAACAAGAACTCATCCCAGGTACTTTTCGGGTTGGGGATTGGTTTTCCCTATATAATTTGGAGGTTCCCTATTGGAGGTCATGCACCCCAGATCAGTTTTTTCTTCCTGTATCAATAGTAGTCCTTTTTACAATTAGAACTATGATATTTTTTTGGAATAGGGCTGAAAACTCCAGTTTTAATTTTGTAAACTCCTTAAGCAGGGAGCAAAAGCTGATTTTTTACAGCCATCAGATCTAAAGCTGCGCTTCTGCTTCTGGAGGTTGCATGGAAAAGATCTGAGACCCTTAGTTTTGGTTGATTATGGGGCTGTTCAAAGAAAACTGCTGATACCCTGTATTGTTTATCTTTGGGCCCCGAGGAAAAGGGCCCATTCTCCAGTTTCCCTGCTATTGTAAAGGTTGTCCAGTTTTATCAAATTTGGAACAACATTCATGTGTTTTCCTCTTTTACATTTTGGACACAGACCTGGCTTAGTTTTATCTTGACCCTTTTTCTTTTCTTTTTTACAGTACCTTTTCATATGCCCTACTTTGCCACAATTAAAATATTGAGCAACATTTTCTTTATATGAAGTTTGTAAAGTAGTGGCCAATAAATTAGCTTTATAAGACTCAGAACCAATATCGGCACAAGCCTTAATATATTCCTCTAATGAGGCACCTCAAGCCTTTAATGGGTCTATAACCTTTTTGCGTTCTGAGTTAGCATTTTCATAAGACAAAGTTTGTAACAACATATCCTGAAGATCAAGTTGTCTGACTATTTTATCAATCGCCTCCTTCAGTAGAGACATAAAATCCACAAAGGGTTCATTTTGAGACTGTATTACTTTAGTAAAAGACTTTTGAGCTTCTCCTCCTGGTTTTTCGATCTTCTCCCATGCTCTGAGACAACATAAACACATCTGAACAATGGCCATATCATCTATTGAAGTTGAGCTGAAATAGCAAATCATGCGCCTGAGCTAGCAAGCTGATCTGTTGTTATAGCAACAGGCGGATTCTGGCCTCTATCTTATCCTGGGTTTCTGCCTCATCTTTCCACCAGGTATGGAATTGAAGATGTTGTCCTGGTTCCAAAATAGTACAGCACAATACTTCCCAATCATGAGGAATAAGCCTATGTTCATCTGCCAATCCTTGTAAGAGGCCAACAACATAGTTAGATTGCATTCCCTATGGCATACCAGTTTGCTTCAATTCTTTGATGGTCTGAAAAGCCAAAGGTCATTAATCCCACTGTACATAACCATTTGGGTGTTGCTCATTTGGAGGGTGTTGCTGCCCCACAACAGGGCAAACTCCCAGTGGAGTTTTGTAAGCCTCTAGCTCTCCCTGGTTCCTTCCTTGTAATATAGTTTGAGTCACTGCATCCCTAGGTCCAACAGCTGAGACACGTTGCTTCTGATCATATGGAGGAGCTGAGGGATTAGTTGGGGGAGGAGGCAGAGGGTGAAATTTGGCAAGTATTGAAGGTGGACTTGAAATATTCAATCGCTCCACCAATTTGGAGACCATTTGTGTCAAATGTTCCATATGACAGGATAACTCCCAGTTTTCTGCTCTTTCTCCAACCCATTCCCCTAAACATCCAAAAAGTCCTCGGGATTAGAGGACAAAGGCTGATGAGCCAAAAATGTTTGCTTTACTTTCTAACCCTTTGATTTAAATTCTTTACCCAACAAGGATAATTTAAGAGATGTGGTGCTGCCTTCATGATCCATACTGTCCTCATCAACTGAACCCCTTGTAAGACTGCCTTCCTAAGTCTGAGGAATTGGCAGCAGACTCGATTCCTCAGAGTCAGACTGCAGGGGCTCCAAAACTAAGGAAATAAGGTTACACACAGACCACATGCTTAAAGGTATAGGTTCTCCTTGTTGTGCTCTGTGCAGAGCTTTCTTAACTTGCTTCCAAACTTTTAGGTTTAGAGCAACTTTTCCTTTAGGCTGAAACCAACAATAATGCCTTTTTGTTAAGAAAAATAATTCTTCAAAACTCTTTGGTTTCACTTTTATCCCCGCTCCTTTGAGTAATGTCTGTATAAGATGGACATACTCTTTTTCTCTGAGCTTTTGCTGGTCTCATCTACTCTGAATATACTTTTTCCACTCAGTTAGGCCTCTCTTAAATCATCCCTGGTCATCCTCTGAGCCCCAAGATGGGCGTCACTTGTTGTATGTTGTGATCCGGAGCCAAAAGAAATGACAAGAGGACCTGATGAATGTAGCTTCAGAGGTCTGACTGAGATCTGTCTCTCAAAGTGAGCCCAGAACTCTAGAAGCATCTCCTTTTTATTTAGGTCATACAATAGAAGATTTACAGGGAGGAGAGGGGATAATCAGCAACAGTCTCAAGTAAGGGTGGAGACATCACTCAGGATCAGCTGTTACACCAATGGCTCACGTAAGGGTGGAGATATCAATCATGATAAGCTGTTACACCTTTTTAAATCCTTGTTTTCTAAAATCCCTAAGTAACAGATTGCAACCCACCCTAAGCTTTGTTTATTATTCTTTGCTTCTTAGTTTCCTGTCTCTACAACAGACAACAAGTAAACATGCAAAAAAAAAAAAAAATGATCAACATCATTGGTCATTCAATAAATGCAAATCAAAGCAGCACTGAAATTCCACCTCACCCCTTAATGAATGGCTGTCATCAAGAAATCAACCAATAACAAACACTGGCAAGGCTATGGGAAGAAAACAACACTTTTCCACTGTTGGTGGGAACCTAGAGTGGTTCAACCACTAAAAAAAATCAGTGAAGAGATTCCTCAAAGAACCTAGAATTGCCGGGCGTGGTGGGTCACGCCTGTAATCCCAGCACTAGCACTCGGGAGGCTGAGGCAGGAGGATTGGTGTGACTTCGAGACCAGCCTGGGCTACAAAAGTGAGCTCAAGGCCAGCCTCAACTGCATAGTGAGACCCTGTCTCAGAAAGACAAAAAAGAAAAAAGAACCTAGAATTACAGGTTCTTTTCAACTCAGTTAGTCTCCTTTTCGGTATCTTTCCATAAGAACTGAAAACATAATATTACAGTGATATGTATGTACCTAAGTTTATATAAGCACAGTAGGTCATAACTAAATCTTGGAAACAAACCAAATGTCCATCAACCAAGGAATACATAGAACAGATGTGCTATTTCTATACAATGGAGTATTATTCACCTATAAAGAAAGATAAACTCAAGGGGCCGACAAGATGGTTCAGCAGTCTAAAGTGCCTGCTTAGGAAAGCTTAAGCAACTTCCAGGACCACGGTTTGATCCCTAGCACCACATGCTGTGCCAGCCCCACCCCCAAACAAGCTGAGCCGGCAATAATAATAATAATGATAATAATAATGATGATGATGATGATGATGATGATGATGATGAAAGACAAACTCAAGACTTTTACAGGCAAATGGATGTGACTAGAGCCCATATTTACAAGTGAAACAAATCAGATCTGCACATGTAAACACCATATTGTCTCCCTAGTGTAAGAAACTCAAAGAGTAAATAAAATTGGAAAGGTACAATAGATATTGTAAAGGGGAAACTGCTCAATAGTAAAGAACAACTGGGATGGGGAAAGGAGAAAAGAAAGATGAAAAAAATAATTACATATATATATATATATATACATATATATGTATATATATGATATCTAATGTAATTGTATTACTGATTTCTATTGGTTCATTAAAAGGAGTAGTTAATGCCTAACTGATTAATTTTCATACTTATATCTAATAATCTAAACAATTACTTTGAAGACAACAATATGCAATGTTAAAACTATTGTTAATTTTTGGTTATCTTGTTTTGAAGTTTGGCATAATTTTTTTATTCATTTTGAAATAAATGGATGAAATTATTAGTATTTAAATTTCGACTAAGTTGACATCTAATGTTTAATACTTGGATATCAGCAATTTCATTAACAAAAATATTTTTAGTTCTTTATTCCTTTATTACTGTGTAAAATATAGAGTCAGTTAAGTGAACATTTAACTACAGTACAACTCAAAAATATGTGTACAACTGACTTTTGCAGATTTTTATCTAATATCAATAATGAAGACATTACTATGAGATTGTCTTCTTTGTTGGATACCATTTCAATGTATGTTGCTGAACAAAGTAATGGGAAGAAGTGAACCAAAAATTGAATAGAGAAACATACAATGCAGTAGTTACACAGACCTGATACCTCCAAATACCAGTCAGAAGTGCAGTAAAAGTTCCATTTGGATGGCTGTGTAGTTTCTAATCATTTTCAGGAGTATTACTTTCCACAAGTGTTAATCTCACTAGGAATCACAGTAATGCTGAATGAATATTACTGTTACAAATTTGCTTGGTTTTGAAGCAACTAGAGTTTGCCTGAGAAATGGAGAAAGAGGTACAGTGTAAAAATCATTTAAATTTGTCCATGAAAGGAGGAGCCCATATAAAAACTAAACTCATTTTCTAAAATTCATTTTTCTTATCTCCAAATAAGTGGAATAGAAACATTTATGAAAAGAAAAAGGATTCAGCATCACCTATATATTTAAAGAATCTGAGGCTGGTGAGATAGCTCAGTGGACTAAGTGCCTGCTTTAGCAAGCACAGAGACCATGGTTTGATCCCTGGCCCTGCTCCCAGGGCGCACGGAGCCAGCAACTGAGTACAGGAGTCCTAGGACACAGCTTAAATCACAGTGCTGGGGAAGTTGAAAACAGGAGGATCACTGCAAGTTCAAAGTGCAAAGTGAGACCCTATACCAAATAAATAAAAATGAAGAAAAATGTATCTCTTTTCTTTTATACTTTGTGTTCTAAAGACAAAAAAAAAAACCCTTGTTCATTGTCATTAAAATATTTTTCAAGCCGGGCGTGGTGGTTCACGCCTGTAATCCCAGCACTGGGGAGGCTGAGGCGGGAGGATTGGTACAATTTCGAGACCAGCCTGGGCTACAAAAGTGAGCTCAAGGCCAGCCTCAACTGCATAGCGAGACCCTGTCTCA
>PVJA010032362.1:6308-24292 GCA_004027025.1 Myocastor coypus | reverse complement strand
TTTCCTTTTTTTTTTTTTTTCTAAGCAACATCAATAGGGAGGTGGGTCATGCCCACACACTGTACTCTGTAGAATGATTGTGAGGACAATATGCAATATGTCAACTTTCAAAGAAAAGAAAGGGGAAAAGAAAAAAAAGTAATGTGGATTTAGAAAGGTTAATGTTTAATTGTTTGATCAATCTTATATACCTATATGTACTAATCTAAACTGATCTGATGATGAAAATATGTAATATAACCATTGTTAAATTTAAACAATAAAAAAATTGAAACAAAAAAAGTTTCAGTCATATATTTAAAACAATGAAATTTTAAAACAATTTTAACCAATGAAAAATAAAGCTGTATTCCATTCCAAATTCTTCTTCCACTTACCTGAGCCCCTACAACAGGTGTTCTCTTTCATCTTTCCAGATCTTTTCTGTGCATGTCCATATCTGAATGTGTTCTTTTTTTTTTTTACTCATGCTCAATATTATACACAGATTATGCTTTGCCTTGAGCACTTCACTTGAATTATTTTAGAGGCATTCTTGTACAAATATATACAGGACTTCTTCCTTTTATATTTTATTGAATGTTGAGAAATCTCAGTTGGGTGCAAAGTGATACTGCAAGATATTTAATACATTGTGACATGATCAAGGGCTGGGGAGACAGCTCAGTAGAATAAATGCTTGCATGACAAGTGCAAGAGCCTGAGTTCAATCCCTGGATCTGGAAAAAAAAAAACAAGAGAGAAACGATTAAATCAAGCTAACTAACATATTTTTCACCTCAACTATTTACATTTTTGTGGTGCAAATATCCTTAATTACTCCACCTCCTTGGAAACAAGTTTTTTTTTTTTTTTTAAATTTCAATACATGGATTGCCAAATTTAAAATAAGTAACTTGTTTATATATCTTAATAAACATCTTTGCAATATATATTTGCTAAATTTTCTATTTGTGAATACATTTTTGGATAAATTGTTTGAAGTAGAATTGCTGACATGAATTTTCAGTATCTCTTTCTTGAACTCTAGTTTAGATGAATACAAACTTGATTTTTACTTCTAGTATTCCCACTGCATTAGCCTAACACAGGGCTTGATACTCAGCCATTGTGGTCTAATTTCCTCTTCTAACAACAAAAGTATTTAATACTCAAATAATACACTGGAAATTTAATTTATTAAATGGACAACAGAAAGTATCACATACATGAGGAGATTGACTTAATAATTCACTTGCGCAAGTCTGAAAGACTCAATTAATGGGTCTGATTTATCCTTTGGTTCACGTGTCAGTCCCTTGTGTGGTTCTTAGTCACCCAGAGAGGAGTGTGGGTGCTTCTTGTGCTTTACTCTCAGAAGCTGCACAGGACTCAACCTGCAGGCCATGATTCTGGTGGTTTAGCTGTGGCTAGCTGGAATAGTTTCTGTGGATATGCACTAAAGAGAGAGAGGAAAATCTTCCTGGGGAATCATGGGGCATACAGTCTCTCTCAGGATATTCAGGCTTATTCCACTTCTGCCTGTAACCTTGTTGCATGGACACGTCAGGGATGGAACAGTCCTGTAGGGTAGAGGGAACATAATTGCATAACTCAGGCTCATGAGCAACTCTTAGAACATTCCTTAAAACATCCTATTAAAAAAAGTCAAGTGTCTATCCCTTTTTTTTTTGTTTTTCAATAAGGCAAAAATATTATCAAGAAATGAAACCACACATTTCCAGTTTTATGCTGGTAAACTAGGGTCTTTGGAAAGGGACTGAGGTCGGGCAAACCTTACTTTGTAGTGTTTAAGTTTCTCTAGTATCAATTCTGCCGCATCCTGCAGGCAGCTGGGAGATGCACAGTTGGTTCTCAGTAGCCAGTGTGACCTGTGCACATTAGTAAACTTGGTCTTGCTCATAAATTTTTAATTGTGTCAACACAGCTAATTTTACAGCTGATTCTGTGAGGTTAGAAATCTTTCGTAACTAACAATGAAGAATACTGGTATTTTAATTATAATTGCTTCTAACAAAATTCATTGCATAATGCCCAATCCCCAAATTATTTTATTGTGCTTTTGGATTTTATGAGTGAGGAATTTAGATAGAAGAGATCTGTGAATAGGTCGTCTCTGCTACCTGAGAAAGATTTCAGTCAAGATAACTCCAGGCCAGGCTCCACTTGATAGTGGGAGAGGGTAAGTTCATTAGAAGACTTCCTTACAATGGTGTCATGTTGACACTGTCTTTCATCTGGACCACAGCTGAAGCCCTAGGCCAGAACAGCTAAGCACAGGCTCTACAAGTAGCTACTCAGGCATTGTTCTAGCATATAGCTACGTCCCTACACTAAGCAATCTGAGAGAACCAGCTGGAACTGGTATGGTTGCCTTTTATGCTGAATCCTTCTTTTTCTTTTTTTTTAAAAAAAGGAAACTTATAAGACACGGTATAGGGGGCCTGGCAGGATGGCTCAGTGGTCTAAAGCGCCTGCTTAGGAAAGCTTGGGCAGCTGCAGAGACCGCAGTTCGATCCCTGGCACCACATACTGCGCCAGCCCTGACCTCAGGGCAGGCTGAGCAGGCCATAAAAATAAATAAACAAACAAAAGTTCTGAAACAAGAAAAAAAAAATAGAAGATAGAAATTTTATTAAAAAAATAAGACACGGTATAATTTTTATTAAATTTGTAAAATCAGTTCAGATTCTCAAAGTGGGGGGATATAGACCCTGCTAATCCAAAGGATGAGTGTCAAAGTCACAGTGCAAAAAGAATGTATAGAATAGATCTTTGTGGCTATTTTGGCAAATCTAGTATTCCAGAAGAATTGATGCGTATGGTACTCTTCAAACTTATTGTAAAATGTTGATAATTGTTGTTTCATTATAGTGGAGAAACCAAAATGTCAATAGGGGTAGGAAGATGAGAAATTGGAGACAACGTTTATGACCAAGTAGTTTTGGGGCTTTTGTTGAAAGACACAAAAGAAAAATGCAGCATTATCATTTTCAATATTGAGCACTTCAGAATACTAGTTATATTAGGTGGATTGTCTTAATACAAATGAAAAGTTTTGAGAAAATTGAAGTTTAAAACAGATTTTACCATTCTTTATGGCTGAGTAATACTCCATTGTATAAAAACACCACACCTTTTTCATCTGTTCTTCAGATAATGGGCATTTTGATTATTTTCAAGATTTGGCTATCATAAATCATGGTGCTATAAACATAAGGTACACAAATATCACTATGATATGATATTCGCAGTTCTTTTGGGAAAATTCCCAGTAGGAGGGTAGCTAGACTGAATGGGATTTCCAGTCCTACTTCTTTAAGGAGTCTCCACACGGATTTCCACAATGGTTGTACCATATTTTGAAGATATACTCATAAGTGAAATAAACCATACCTACATCTATAAATATCATATAGTCTCCCAAATGTAAGAACTCAAAATAAGGAACAAAATGGAAAGGTATAGCACAGCTAAATGGAAATCAAGAAACTTAAGGATTAACTAATGGCAGGACAGCAAGCAGAAGTTAGGGAACGTGGCAGGGGAAAAAAACGTGTATTTACATACATAGGATGGTTAAAACAATTGTCTCAAGAATCTCCAACAGGTTTTTGAAACTAGCAGTTAATTGGTAGAATTCTCACCCTGACTAACTATATATGCTGATATCTGTGAAGTAAGCAACTACACTGAGGATCCTATTGTACAATACTAAAACCATGCTTGGAATGACTCATTCTGGTCTTCTAGATTTGTGCTGCTCCTAATATCATACCAATGATTGCTATACTCTCTCCCAAGTAAATGTTTGTTTAAAAATAATAACAATAATAAATGAGAATAAGAGACAAGAAAAAATGCTATAGGATTATTCCATTACAATTTAGCATATGGATAAATTCCTAATTTTTTTCTTAGCGGTACTGGGGTTTGAACTCGTGACCTTGCACTTGCCAGGCAGGCACTTGTGCCACAGAGCTATCTCCCTGGCCCCTAAATTCCTAAATTTATGTGTAAAAATGCTTAATTTTTTTCACATTCTATAGGGGTTTAAAATTTAGAATATCAATGATTTATGGAAAACACATGTTCCATGTTATGTCGTAGGCTTTTGGTTTTCAGAAAGATAGTGATGTTAAGCTCAAGGGTCTATGTTATAGGGAATAATATCATTAAACTTCTCTTGTGGAGCGTTAACAACTTAAGTTAGCAGACCAAAAAATTAGAGGAAAAGAAGAGCTACAATGATAACCAATATTTTGGCCTTAATCCTTCAAGGTCAGTGAGGACTCAGGACACAAGAGAACCTGTACTGTAACATCCTATAATCCAATGGTGTCCCAAATTATCTGTACAAGGAGATTATGGAGCCACAGAGCAAAGTGATTGACAATGTATAGTGTGCTTAAGGAGAGTTATCTAGAGAAAAAAACTTTCTTTCAGGTTCTCACAGATAGCCAATAGGCACAGCAATGGCCGTGACTTATCTAGAGGGCTGTTACTGTCAAAAGATCTACAAAGTGCTGTACATGGTTTCAGGATAAAGCCTGAGGGGACTTGAATGACCTTGTCAGATACAAAAGTTACATTTTTCATTACATAGGTTTGCTTTATCTGGGTCTAACCATCTAGTGGAAAAGTCTAACCATGAGGCATAAAAAGTAAAGCCATATTAATACGCTGAGCTGTAAAAGGGTCAACAGCTTCCAACATTTGGAGTTGTGCTGGTAACCCACTACTATTACTGACTATTGGACTATATATACATCGCTTCTTGGCCTTTTGGCTAAGATCAAGTGGACTATATATACAGCTACTTTCTCTTACTTCAATGAGAAAAATTTGTACTAATAGTGTTCATACAAGATAGCTTGTCTGCATCTTGTACTCTGAACAAACACTACAAAGAAAACAGTATTCAATGTATTAATTATTGTAACTGTCTTATTAACTTGTGAAACTGTCTCATTGCTATTTCTTTTCATTAAAATGAATTAAAAAAGACTTCACCTATCTTTACTCTGTCTTGATAAGCTAATGAACGTTGTAGACCTTATACCTAACGATGTCAGAAGCCTTCCTTTCTCTTTAAAAAATGCTCAAGTTCTTGCAGTACTTCTGGAATAAACTTTAGAAAACACTGAGTATAACTACATTTTTTGTTACCAGGTTTTGTTGGTGAATGACACAAGTAAATCTTATCAGATGTGCGTTTCTGCATCCTTAGCAAAACTGTAGGAAGTATGTTGTTAGTTGCGTTAGTATATAAAACAGTCTGTGACCAATTCTCCTTGGAAATATGTTGGTGAAAACTACTTCTCCAGATGAACTGAGGCATTTTGAAATAGGGACCAAGATCAAGGAGGAATCACAATATTCTAGAACTAAAAATGACCTTTGTATAATCTAGTGAATCCCACTGCTTTCACAGAGAAGAGAGGACAGGAATGTTAATGAAGCTGCTTAATCCCAGGGGCCTTAGCAGCAAGGCCCTCTGCCTAGCAAGTCACTGCCTGTGGAACCATAGGCGACATCCTGCCCACTACATGAGCTTCCAGGAGTATTGGCAGTAGATGTTGTCATCAGCCACAGGAACTACTGGATGAAATATATCATTCTCTCTGAAAAAAAGTTTTTCTCTAATTGTTTCTAATGAGCTCATTTTACATGGATTTTAATTAATGCTAAATATAGTTTCAGAAGGCACAACAATGAATTACCCTGATTTGAAGTAATGAGTGTATAGGCAGATTTGCAAGTTAACATTACACGTTTGGAACCTGGAAAATACTTTCCTATTAAACCATATCCAGTTTTAACCACCCAACTCCTTGAAAATCAGCTGGTCAAAATTGCTTCTCCAGATGAACTGGGACATTTTGAAATAATGGTCAATTCAAGTGTGATCCAAGCCCTTAACTCATAATGTGGCTGTGGCAGTTGATGCAATGTGTCGACTTGAGGTGTCAGAAACTTCACTGGATAGGCTTGACAATTTCAATCCGTGAGGTGCGGGGGCCTGCCCTAGAATGGGGAAGGCCCACCCTAGAGTGACTCAGCACATAAAGGGTCTATAAAAGGATTGAGGAAGGCTTCCTTGGAGGAGTTGGTTGACACAGAGGCAGCACTTTGGAGGAGCCTGGATCTTTGCAGCAGGCATTACCACTTCCTCGGAGGAACTCCCATCTCCACAGTCCATGTAGAATAAAGAGAAAGAGGCTTGATAGATACTGTAGTAGCTGCTTCTCCTCTACTCTTCACTGTTCTCTGCTGTCATGAACTACTGCTTTCTGTCATGTGCCACTCTGTGTGGGAACCGGCTGAGTATAGACTGAAACCTCCACAAACTGTGATCTAAATAAGCCTTTCCTTCCTTTATTTTGGGTGTCAGATATTTTGTACCAGCAACAAATTAAAGGTAACTGAGAGAGTAGCTAAAATTCATTTGTGTATACCTCTTTTTTATCTTGGGTTGTCCCATTTACTCTTATTGCCCTCTGTGGTTTGATATGATGAACCTTTATAGTGCCTGCTGTGGGTAGAATTCCAGGAGTTTCTTCTCATCTTGATCCATTGTTGTATGGCATGTTGCAACAGTGGTCCTGAGGGCCATTTCTTGGTGAGAAAGTCTCATCAGTGTCCTGCAAGCTTCCCAGAGGGCCCCACAAGCAGATTCATTGCTCTATTTCTCATTTTTGTATCCCTGTCTCTGTCTTTGTCACACACACATGTGTACTAATGATATTTTATTATTAAATATTTTCTAGTTAATTACCATCATTATTCTTTTTTGATGTTTGAATATGGTCCGATTCAAGAATGCAAGGTTGGTTCAATACAAGACAAACATGTAAGGCAAATCATAAATAGCATGATGGAGAAAAGCTATATGGTTATCAAGACACCCAGGAAAATATTTTGTTAAATGTCCCAGTTATTATTATAAATTCCACATGTGTTATCAGTAAATCAGAAGTGTAATATAAATTTCACATGAATTAATAGTAAACTAAGAGCAGAATATAGTGTTTCTAATCAGTTAAGAAATAACTACAAATATTGCACCTATCACTGAAACACTGAAAGTTTGTGCTTTAGAATGAAGAAAAGACAAGGATGTCTACAATTTTCACCTCCATTCAACATTTTCCAGGAGGTTCTAGCAAGTTTAGAAAGGCCAAAAATAAACAGAAGCGATTATACTTTATGTAGATTCACTGAGAATTGCAACAGGCATCATTTGAGAATGAGACGCATTTGCGTAGAAAGTCTCAAATAATGTACAAATTATTAAAATTAATAAGTGAGTTTAACATGGATGATCAATATGCAGAAGTCCATTGCATTTGGACATCTTGCTGTGTTGGAAAGGCAAGAAGCAATTACAAACTAAGGAGAGTAAGTCAAGGAGTTATAGGAGGCCACTTGAGGTTTTCATTGAGCAATATTTGCTATATATATATATATATATATATATATATATATATATATATATTATTTAATTATGCTTCAATTAGAATTTTTACATGTGCATTATATGAAAGGTTGGCTTGTGATTTTCTATCACATATGTATATAGAAAATGTTAATGTCAGAGTGTCCAGAGTTCTTAGGCACGTAGATTTCAAGTGGAATGATTCTCATTCTCTCTTCCTTTGAGCTCTGGCTTTTGGGAGGTAGGAGGTAGCATCAGACTTGTGTAAGACTGGGAAAATGCGAAGAACAGACAAGCTGTGTGTCAGTGTTTTATCAAAGAAACAGATATAACACAAGATATACATATGTATAAGAATTTATAGGATTGGCTTATAATAGTCAGACATAGAGTTGGATGAGGAAGAGTACCGAAGGTCTATTTTCACGCAGGAGTCTGAAAGATTCAGTACACAGCCCATGTAAGTCCCTATCAGGAGTTTAATGGGTCTGCAGCAGAAGGCTGAAAAGTCTATGCTGAAGGCTAAAAGTTCTGCACTGGAAGCCAGGAGATAATGTCCAAAATGAAGGTGAAGACTGGGGCTTCTCCAAAGAAACAGAAGCAGATCTGTCTTTCCTCACTTCCCCTTTATACCATCCAGGCAACATCACCCTAGGATGAATTTTCTGTCCTAGGGTGTAGAATTTCCGAAACAATTTAGTTAAAATTCTCTCAAATAAACTTCCCCGGTTGACGCAGTCAGTCAACCATTCCAGAAGTGTCAGAAAATACTTTATGTGTGAGGAGGGTGGACATAAAATTTCTTCAGGAAAGTCTGGAACAAAATTTCACAAATCTCCAAAAAAGACCTTAAAAATGGTCCTGCAGAAACTGCTGAGAGGCTGAGTTGCTATCCCTAGTTGCTTCAGCCCAAATTAGGACAAACAGGTATGGATGAGGGAGAATGAATTTTACAGGTAAAAGTTTTTGATGGGATGCTGGAAAATTGATGTTCAAGGAAGTAGGCAATTCTTATTAATTGCCTGGTCCTAGGATTGGCATTATTGGCTATGAAAATGGGGCAAATGAAAAACTGAAGCACAGCACATTCATAATAACTTCAATGCTCTGATTATCATTTATGCCCATTACAGCTATCACTGTAACAAGCCAATCATTGCTTTTCTAAGTGTTTTCTATCTGCCACATCTATGTAACAGAAAATAACCAGATGAAAAGTGAAAAATTGAGGGTCCTTAAGAAGGTACCTTGAGCACCAGCAAACATCCAACAGGGAGAAGATAAAATGTCAATGTGTTGATGTTTTTCCCTTTTTTCAGCCAGAAATTTTGACGTCAAGTAGGAATAACAAGGAAACAGATACTGGTAGACAACTTCTCAGAAACGAAATCAAGAAGTTGGAATCGATCATTGCATCTGAGACGAGAGCTTGCAGAAAAGAAGACCTCTTGTTTTCTCAAGTTAGAGCTGGTCAAAAGTAGAGGAAAGATGAATGAAAGGCTAGGAAACCTGTCAAAGGAAGAATTTACAAACATCTAGAATTTACAAACATCTAGGTAATAAGAAATGAATGACAGAGGGCCAGCCAGATAGCTCAGCAGACTAAAGCACCTGCTTAGGCAGAACACAGTGGCCAGGGTTTGATCATCAGTGTGCAGTGCCAGCCCTGCCCCTGAGGCATGCTACCACAGTGATTGTGATTGGGTGTGATGGCATGGACCTGTAATTCCAGCGCTTGGGAGGCTGAAAACAGGAGAATCACTATGAATCTGATCTATATAGTGAGGCCCTGTAGACTCTGTACTAAATATATAAAAAAAGAAATGAACGATAATGTCATAAAGATCAGCTTTAAGAATAAAACCCAAGGGCCTGGGAAGATAGCTCAGCAATTTAAGCACCTGTCCAGCAAGCACAAGGACCCAAATTTGGCCCCTGGTGTAGCAAGACCCTTACTAAACAAACAAATAAACACATAAATAAGTAAGAAAGTAAATAAATAAATAAATAAATGGGTAAGAAAACAATAAAACCCAAGAAGGAAATGAAGGGCAATAAATAGAGAAGACATAGTGCTTAGGACCCTGGTGGTACAGGCTGATGGGAATGAGTTTCTGAAAACAAAATGAGGTGGGATCTCATGGGGCCTGTAAAAATCCTAAAACTTAGCAGCTATAATTAGCAACAATTTATTGTACATTTAAACATAGCCAGCACAGAATTTTGGAGTGCTTTCAACACAAAGAAATGTTAAATGTTTGAATTAATGGAAAGCTAATAACCCTGATTTGATCATGACATATTACCTACAGGTGTCAAAACAGCATGTTATGCTGTGGGAATAGGTGCAATTATTGTATCAATTCAAAATTTCTAACATAAATAAAAAGTAAATCTGAAAATGTGCAAAGCCTTCATTTTTACTGTGGTGGAGGGCAGGAGTTTAAATCTGGCTGTACTAAGGTAGACATGACCAATAAATGAATTCTAAGTGTCTCAAAAGTCTGAATAATGGGAGTGGGGTTCTGCTGGCTACCTTGGTAAACAAAGGTTTCCCAGATACCTGATGTGTGTGATGTTACCTGGGGGAAGTGGTTAAATACAGATTTTGATCCAGGTGTCTGGGGTGAAACCAGGGAGCTTGTGTCTCTAATGATCTCCCAGCAGATGCCAACTGGCTATCTTCAAGCCACACTTTAAGTGATAAGGGCCACGCAAGAGGGACTTACACACCTGGTTTCATAGTGCAGTTCCAAAGCATGAGGTAGGATTTGCAGTCAAAATTACTGAAAAACTTGTTGGGGATTAGTTAATGCAAGGACTTGAGAAATCAGAACATCATTGAAGCTTCTTCAAATGAAATGCGTTTTATCCCCCTAGAAGCATGTGAGAAAACATTACAGAAATTTGTATAAAATCTTTAAAACAATCATCAGAAATTTAGAATATGCACTAGTATATATTTAAATAAACTTTCCTTTATCTGTTTTAAAGCTATTGAAATCTTCAAGTAAATAAGACAGATTTAATGAATCTGGAGACACAGGAACACTTTTACAGTTACTTAATCATAATTTTAGTGGATAATAAGTGTAGTTAGTAACTTCTGGATATTTGAGGAGCTAAAAACAAGGTGTTTGTGTATGCAAGCATATTTGTGTGTGTGTGTGTATGTGTGTCTGAGTGCATGTGTGTATGAATGTACATGTGGGTGAACACTGTGTCTATAGAAATGCAAGTACTTGTGTACATTTGGTCAGAGAATCCCACGTGCAGGGAAGCTGAGCTAAGCGATGCCGACGTCATGCCTGTGGAGGTGAGGCTCCGCTGCCGTTCTTCTATGGCTTCCAACTTCACCACACTCTTCCTCATTTTTGCAGCCTCCTTTAATTGCTTATGAATCAATAGGATCTAGTTCTGCTTCATCCACTTTCTCCCCTTCAATAGTGCATAATTATGTACAAATCACAGCTATAATTAGAATTCAAATGGGCTCTAATGAGAATTAGTATTTCATATTTATGCCCAGATTCAAGGCACATAATAAAACAAAATCTCAAAATTAATAAGAAGCCAGTTATTTCCCAAGCAGACGTAGCTACATTATAGTTATCTAACAGAGATTAGGATTTGGCAATCTTGATATGAGAGCTTTATTTCAAAATTTTTAATCCCTCCAGTCAAATCTTTCCCTGAACAAGTGAATATGTGACAGAATTAAGCACATATAATTTATACCCAGAAGTTTTATTTTCAGTTCCTATGTCACTAGCATGATTACCCAGGAAGGCTTTGTGCTAAACAAATGTGCAGTTGCAGTGTACTATATACATTAATCAAAATTTCTTTGGTTAGAAGTGACTAAATTTAGGTCATAGCGATTTATTTATTTCTTTATTTTTTCAGTTATTAACTGTATTTTATTTTTTAAAATTTTTTATTACTTTTCATAAGAGATAACAATATGAGAGTTTCAAAACATGTTAGTAGTACTTTCACAGTGGTTGAGACACTGCATATTGTTGTCCTCAGAAATGTTATGACAAATTTTCTAACCAATATTGGTTCCGAAGGTGGGGGGGGGAGAAAAAAGAAGAGGAGGAGAAAAAGTTTTCTTCTCTTTGAACTAGGAGGAAGTACTTGTATGTATAGTCCAATGTTTCATAATTGCAGTGGGTTACTGGTGAAACTGGCAATGTTGAAGGCTGTTGATTTAAGCCTCTTATACCTCATTGTACTAATCTAGGTCTGTGTTTTATGCCTCATCATTAAGCTTTCTGTTGGGTGATCGAGTGCAAACCAAAGCATGACCTGACAAAATTTTCATCATTTGTACTTTCCAGGGTCAAATCTCCTCAGGATTAACTTTGGAACCATATGCAGTACTTTGTAGAACTGTTGTCAGTGTCAGTCATTGGGATGAGTCATGGCCAATGCTTGACCAGTTTGCTCTCTGTGAAAGCCTGAGAGAACGTTTTCTCCCAATGTGACTCTCCCTAGGCACACTATACTTCACTTATCCCTTTCCTCTGAGGTCCCATAATCTCCTTGACCAGAAAATTTGGGAAACTCCTGAGTTATAGGTTGTTACAGCACAGGTTCTCTTGTGTCCTGAATTCTCACTGACCTTGAGGGGCTAGAGACAAAATGATGGCTATCCTTGTAGCCCTTCTTTTTCTCCAATTTTTGGTCTGTTAACTTACATTCTCAACCCTCCAGCAGAAAAGCTTCGTGATACAATTATTTAATAACATAGGTAATTGAGCTCAACCTCACTGCCTTTCTAAATATTATACATCTTAGACTTACTTGACATTAGTATTTTCCTTCAATCATTGTTATTTTAATAAATCTCTACATATTGTGATGAAAACAGTTACACATTTTTACATAGACAACTAGGGATCTAATGATGTACAAAATTGTAGCCTGTGAAGTCTATGGTATTTCGCCTAGTCTTTTATTCTCAATTAATACCATTAAAAAAAATCTTTTTGTTAACCAATCATTTACTTGAGAGAGAGTATAGCAGTAATTAAGTTTACAATAGAAGCAGCACACACCTGGAAGTTCCGAATCACCCGCATTCCAAGCGTAGTTTTAGTGTTGCTTCAAAAATCTTTGATTTCAAGCTGGGCGTGGTGGCGCACGCCTGTAATCCCAGCACTTGGGAGGCTAAGGTAGGAGACCAGCCTGGGCTACAAAAGTGAGTTCAAGACCAGCCTGAACTGCATAGCGAGACTCTGTCTCAAAAAGACAAAAAAAAAAAAAAAAAAAAAAAAAAAAAAAAAAAAAAAAAAAAAAAAAAAAAAAAAAAAAAAAAAAAAAAAAAAAAAAAAAAAAAAAAAAAAAAAAAAAGAAAAATCTTTGATTTCAATTCAGCTGTGTTATGCCTTTCCATTTTTTATTTCTTCTCTGGACTTCTTACACTAGGGAGACTATATGATATTTACAAATGTAGGTCTGGTTTGTTTCACTTATGAGTATATGCTCAATAGGCATCCATTTATATATGAAGTCTTCCAGTTTATCATTCTTTATAGTTGAGTAATATTCCATTGTATAAAAATACCACATCTTTTTTAACCATTCTTCAAATGATGGGCATTTTGGTTGTTTGGAAGATTTGGCTATTGCAAATGGGGCTGCTATAAACATAGGTGCACAGATATCACTATGGTATGATGTTTTCAGTTCTTCTAGGAAAACTCCCAGTAGAGGGATAGCTAGATTGAACAGAATTTCCAGTTCTAGTTTTTTAAGGAGCCTCCACACCACTTTCCATAATGGTTGCACCAGTCTGCATTCCCACCAACAGTGGACAATTGTTCCTTTTTCTCCACAGCCTCTCCAGCATTTGTTGCTGGTTGATTTCTTCATGATAGCCATTCTTTCTGGGGTGAGATGGTATCTAAGTGTTGTTTTAATTTGCATTTCACGGATGGCTAGCGATGTGGAACATTTCTTCATGTATTTATAGGCTTGTTGCATTTCTTTCTCTGAGAACTGTGTGTTCATCTCAGATGCCCATTTTGGGATTGGGTCTTAGAATTTTGAGACCCTAGTGGCCTTCAGTGCTTTATAGATTCTAGATAAAAGACCTTTGTCTGAGTTCTTGTTAGTTAAAATATTTTCGAAATTTGTAGGTTGTCTTTTCATTCTGTTGATAATTTCTTTTGATGAGCGCTAACTTCTTAGCCAGAGGAGGTCCCATTTGTTGATGCTTTCAAGTGTTAAACGTCCATTTTGATTTTTGTCCATGAATTTTTTCCCTACCCCAAGGTCTTCAAGGTTTTCTCCCACTTTGTCTTCCAGGAGATTTAATGTTTCCCTTTTAATATTTAGATCTTTAATCCATTTCGACTTTAGTTCAGTGCATGGTGGTAGACTAGGGTCAAGTTTTAGTTTTCGGCATGTAGAGAGCCAATTTTTCCAGCACTACTTGTTACCGAGGCTATCTTTCTTTCAGTAAGCATAATGGACCCTTTGTCGAAGATAAGGTGGCTGAGTGTGCTTGTATCTGCTTCTGCATCTTCTAATCTATTCCACTGATCCTCAGGTCTTTTTTTTTTTTTTTTTTTTTTTTGGCCAGGACCATGCTGACTTTATTACTGTAGCTTTGTAGTATAACTTTAGGTCAGGAATTGCAATGCCTCCTGCCTTACCTTTGTTGCCCAGAATTGTCTTTGCAATTCTGGGTCTTTTTGGTTCCAAATAAATTTTAGGAGTGATTTTTCCAGGTCTGTGAAGTATGTTGATGGTGTTTTGATAGGAATTGCATTAAACCTGTATAACAATTTAAGGAGTACGGCCATCTTCACAGTGTTGGTTCTTCCTATCCAGGAGCAGGGAATATCTTTCCATTTTCTGAGATCTTCTAGGATCTCTTTTTTCAGAGTACTATAGTTTTCATTGAAAAGGTCTCTTACTTCCTTAGTTAAGTTGATTCCTAAGTATTTCATTTTCTTCGGTGCTATAATAAAAGGTACTGTTTCTCTAATTTCTCTCTCAGTATGTTTGTTATCTGTGTAGAGGAATGCTATTGACTTTTTGTGTGTTGACTTTGTAACCTGCTATGTTGCTGAATTTGTGTATTAATTCCAGTATCTTGGTGGAGTTCTTTGGGTCTTCTAAGTAGATTATAATGTTGTTTGCAAATACTGATAGTTTTACTTCTTCTTTACCTGTTCTTATTCCTTTTATTTCTCTTTCTTGTCTAATAGCTGTAGCTAATTATTCCAGAATTACATTGAATAGAAGTGGAGATAGGGGGTATCCTTGTCTTGTACCAGATTGGAGAGTAAAAGACTTCAGTTTTTCCCCATTTAGAATTATGCTAGCTGTTGGATTGTTGTAGATGGCTTTTATCAGGTTGAGGTAGAGGCCCTTTATTCCAATTTTCTGTAGGGCTTTGAACATAAATGAGTGTTGAACTTTGTCAAAGGCCTTTTTGGCATCAATTGAGATGATCATGTGATTTTTGATCTTGGCTGTATTGATACAGTGTATTGCATTTATAGATTTGCATATACTGTATCCCTTGTATCCCTGGAATGAATCTTACCTGGTCGTGGTGTATAATCTTCTTGATGATTTGTTGTATTCTAGTGACTAGGATTTTATTTTATTTTTTTATTTTTTATTTTTATTTATTTTTTTTTGTGACTAGGATTTTATTGAGAATTTTTGCATCTGTATTCATGAGAGAAATTGGTCTGTAGTTTTCTTTTTTAGTTACATATCTTTCTGGTTTTGGTATCAGTGTAATACTTGCCTTAGGAATGATTTCAGAAGGATTGCTTCCTTTTCAATTTCATTGAAGAGTTTGAGTACCATTGAGGTTATGTTTGTTTTTTAAATTTCTTGGAGAATTCAGTAGTGAATCCATCAGGTCCCAGACTTTTCTTTGTCAGTAGGCTTTTTATTACATTTTGTATTTCATTGACTGTTATTGGATTATTCAGAGTTCTAATATCTTCTTGATTCAGTTTTGGTAATTTGTACTTTTCTAGGAATCTGTCCATTTCATCTGTGTCTTCAGTTCCGTGAGAGTAAAGATTCTCAAAGTAGCTATTTATGAACCTCTGTATCTCTGCTGGGTCTGTAGCAATTTCACCTTTTTCATTCCTTATTGCTTGAATTTGAGTCCTTTCTTCTTTTTGATGAGGTTATCTAAGGGCTTATAAATCTTATTTAATCTTTCAAAGAACCAATTTTTTGATTCATTAATTCTTTGTATTGTTTTCTTTGTTTTAATTGAATTAATTTCTGCTCTGATCTTTATAATTTCCTCCCGCCTTTGGGCTTTGGATTTCGTTTGTTCTTCCATTTCTAGTCGGTTTGAGTGTTTCGTGAGATTGTTTATTTGTTCACGTTGTATTTTGTTAATGTGTGAGTTCAGAGGTATAAATTTTGCTCTAAGAACTGCTTTCTTTGCGTCCCACAAATTCTGGTAGGTTGTGTTTGAATTTTCATTAAATTGTAGACAATGTTTAATTTCTTGTTTAATTTCATCTGTAAGCCACTGGTTGTTGAAAAGAGTGCTGTTTAATGTCCATGTAGTCCTGGAGTTCCTATGGTTTCTTTTGTCATTTAGTTCCAATTTGATTGCACTGTGGTCAGATAGTATGCATGGGATAATTTTTGTTTTTCTTGCATCTACTTAAACATGATCTATGGACTAATATGTGATCTCTTTTAGAAAATGTCCCATGTGCAGCTGAAAAGAACGTATATTTTGAAGTGGTTGGGTGGAACACTCTGTGTATGTCCACTAAGTACAGTTGTTCCAAATTCTGGTTCAGTTCTGCTACTTCTTTGCTAATTTTTTGTCTGCTTGACCTATCTTTTTTGGATAAGGGAGTGTTGAGGTCTCCTGTTAAGATTGTGGTATTGGATATGAGATTTTTCATGTCCATTAAGGTTTGTTTTATACAGCTTGCTGCTCCCGTGTTGGGTGCATACATATTTATGAGTGTTACCTCTTTATCATGAATTTTTCCCCTAACTAGTATATAGTGGCCTTCTTTATTTCATTTGTTCAATATTGGTTTGAAGTTTAGACTGTCTGCAAACAGGACTGCTACCCCTGCTTGCTTTTTTTTTTTTTAATTTTATGTGCTGGAGCATGTAGTATTGTTTTCCAACCTTTAACTTTAAACCTGTGAGTTTCTTTATGAGTTAAGTGTGTTTCTTGTATACAGCATATTGTTGGGCTCTGTTTACTTATCCACTCTGCAAGTGTATTTCTTTTAATTGGAGAACTGAGTCCATTTATGTTGATGGTTATAATTGAAATGTATTGACTTATGGTTGACATGACTCTTATTCGCTACTGTTTACCACTTTTTCCTCCTATGTTTAGTTGGTTACTCTATTTGGTGGGATCTTTCTGTTCTCACTTGTTGAATTCGGGTCATTTTGGTCCCTCTCTAAAATATTTTTTTAGAATACTGTGTAGTATTGGCTTTGATGTCATGAAATTCTTTAGTTGCTCCTTGTCATGGAAATATTTCACTTCTCCCCCATACTTGAAGGAGAGTTTTGCCGGGTGTCTTAGTTACTTTTTACTCGTTGCTGGGACAAATACTAGACACTCAAGATGAAGGAAGGAAAGGTTTATTTAGCTCACAGTTTGGGGAGGTTTCAGTCCATATTCGGCTGGCCCAAGGCTGAGTGGAACAGAGCAGAGAGCATCCAGTTCATGGCGGCGGAACAGCAACAACATGGTGGCAGAAGTAGCCAACCAAACAGAGCAGCAGAGAGCAAAAGCTCGTGTCTGTCTCTCTGTCTCTATATTACATTCAGGCTTTCTGCTTTAACCCGCACCTTAGGCTACACCCATAATCCCAGAAGTACTAAAACCTATAATCCCAGGGATCATGGATCAAGTCTCAAACTCTAGAAATCTCTGCCCAATGAGTACATGAGTCTTTGGGGGGACAACTAGACATAAACCATAACACCAGGTATAGTAGTCTGGGCTGAAATTTGTTTTCATGGAAGACTTGAAGCACTCTGCTACATGCTCTTCTTGACTTCATGGTTTGTGAAGAGAAATCCGCCGTTATTCTGGTGGGTTTTCCTTTAAATGTGATTTGTTTCTTTTCTCTAGCAGTTTTTAGTATACTATTCTTCAGCTGTATTTCTGGTATCTTGACTATTATATGTTGGGATTTTTTTTGGTTGGGTTGATGTTATTTGGAGTTCTTTATGCTTCAGTTATCTAAATGTCCAATTGCTTTCTCATATTTGGGAAGTTTTCTGCTATTACTTCTGCCCACATTCTTTTTATATCATTTGTATTGACTCCTTCTTTCTCATTGATTCCCATTAATCTCACGTTGCTCATTTTCGCATCGTCTTGCAGATGATGAATTATTTTTTCTTGCATTCTGGTTGTTTTTAAAAGATCCTTTCTTACTCTTTCACTGGCTGCAACTGTGTCTTCAAGGTTGGAAACTCTATCTTCATTTTCGTTCATTCGGCTCTGCCAACTTGTGATCGAGGTTTTATTTTCTTGTATATCTCTTTGAAACTGTTTCAT